>JAOUZG010049098.1:0-10726 GCA_026289955.1 Argiope argentata
ACACTTGATGTTAATACAGTTTTTCAAATATTAATTCATTAATTTTTTATTAATTAATGAAAAACTAACTTTCTCGCCAAAAATCTTCAACTCTCCGCCCCCAAATAAGTGACGAATTCAGCTTGTTTTTTCCCCTCACTAATGAATTTAGGCTGAACTTGTTTTCGGCCGATTATTTTAAAAGATCATTTTCTTAATTTCATTTGTTCATTTTCTTAATGTTTGATGCATTTAAATGTAAACATTGTTAATGAATTTATTTTTCCGATTCTTTTGGAAGTACTTTCGAATTAAAATAATACAGAATAAAGAAATTAGAAATTTCTAATCTGTATTGCGTTCTACGACTGGTGTTAAAAAAATCACGCATTTTGAGTTGTCACAATTGATTTTGGATCCTCAATTGGCGTTGAAAATTCTACTCTAGTATAATGTTTTGATTCAACTATTTATGGTAATCGTAATTGTCTAGCTGGGATAGTCTGGTTGGTAGGGCATTGGATTCGCCTCCTTTGACCTGATAGTTTGAACCCACCAGCCGAAGACCCTCTGTTTATTAGGTAGCTGGTGAACGTTAAATCTGTCATGGCCACAAAGCCCTCCATGTCGAGAGTAATACCTCTGGATGTAATGTGTCAGAACAGATCGTTCTCTGTTTTGGATCTAAATTACGATCTGTAGATGAATGAATGAAATGCATGAATGAAGTCCGCTCCGTAAAAAGGGTTTGTGACGTTTGTGAACAAGAAATCAGGCTTTTGCTATAGTGTCATACCTTCAGAATTTTAATTTTTTGTTAGATTACTTTTTAATTTTTATGAGTTAATTGAGAAAGATGTCCCTCATTAATAACTTAGTAAATATGTTTAAGCAGAGAAATTTTTAACTTCAACGAACACAGGTCACAGTTTACGAATTTTCGATGGAATATTTAAATTATCAACCAGGGACTATTATTATTATTTTTTTGCATAGTTTTTTCCACAATATTTTGACAGTGAGAAAACGAGAGATATTTAAGATTTTTAAATATTCAAATATTTATACTATGTAAACGCAATGTAGCAATTTTAATGATAGGATCAGGCACGTTACATCCTATAATACTACATTCAGTTGCATGGTTAGAAACTTGCCATGTAAAAGGTGTACCATGTGAATTCGTTCTACTGCACGTAAAATGACAATCAATAGAAATAATACTACACAGAAGGAAAGAAAGAAAAGGAAAGGTCTCTACCAACAACAATTAGAAATGAAAAATTCTAATTTATAGAATCACATTTATTACAAAATTACAGAATAAAGAATTACATATATTTGTATATTTTCAAATACATTCTTCATTATTTAAGTATTGAAAATAATGCCGATTTCTCAGAAATAATTTACACGATGTCTTAATGGGATTGTCTTGTTTGAATTGTAAATTGTCTGTAAGTCAATGTTTCAAACGGTAATATTTCAAAACCCAAGTATTTTTATAAAATCCTTTTTATTATTCCTAAATCCGATTTTATAAAAGTTGTAAAAGAAATCTCATTTGATGCAATAAATATTCAATGTAACTTTTGAATATTACAAGAAAGTATGTTTCTTGGCATATATATTTTTCTTTAAGATTATATACTTCCAAGTTGTCATTACAATGTCTTAATGGGATTGTTTTGTTTGAATTGTGTATTGTCTGCAGGCCATTGCTTCAAACGGTAATATTTCAAAACCCAAGTACTTTTATAAAATCCTTTTATTTTTCCTAAATCGGATTTAATAAAAGTTGTAAAAGAAATCTCATTTGATACAATAAATATTCACCGTAACTTTTGAATATTACATGAAAGTATGTTTCTTGGCATATCTATTTTTCTTTAAGATTATATACTTCCAAGCTGTCTTTAGCAGTAAAGTTTGACTTTATATTACTTCCAAATTGTCATCAGCAGTAAAGTTTGACTTTATATTACTTCCAAATTGTCATCAGCAGTAAAGTTTGACTTTATATTACTTCCAAATTGTCATCAGCAGTTAAGTTTGACTTTATATATGTATTTCAAACCACTGAATATCTGCAAATCCGTATCATCTTTTATTGATATTTATTATTAAATCAATAGTAATCGAAAAATTACATCGTTGTATCTGATTTTTTAAATTAAATTTATACAACAACAAAAAAAAATTGAAAAAATATATGGTTAAAAAGAATTATCCAAAAAGGGTTTTATACATAAGAAGTTAATATACTTTACCATAAATAATAAGTGTCAACATCCCTTAAAAATTACTGGTTTCTAGCAACAACACCTCGCGTTCTCTGACGCCTGACCAGGGCAAATAGGTCAAGCGTCGCCAATCGAATGATCTTTGTTCCTCAAAACAAAACGAGGCGAAGGAGTGAAAAAAGAAGAAAATACAAATATTAACTAACTTGTCGTTTTTCTGTCCCTTTGGGACATCTCTTCGCAGTGCTGGTGACATTTACTTTTTCGGCATGAAATAAAAATGACGCAAGACAATAGGCTTAAAATGGAGCCTCCTTTCCATCTGCGAGACAGGGGCAGAACAGAATGTACATGGTAACGAAAACGTTTCTTGGAGGACATCTAAGACAGAGTGGAAGCCATATTTCTTGCGAAATCCCGCCGTCCATTAGACGCTAAACAAAGACAAACCGTTTCTTTTTTTCCTATTTTCTCCTTCTTTCAGCAGGATATTTTCTTGCTATTTTGTTGTTGAAACTTTAGTTTTCTGTTAGCAGAAGGATTTCCATCTCATACTGATCCGTTTTGCCAACAGCAGACCAAAAGAAGAGGCACAAAGACCAGTCGGATTCTCTCTTTCTTTCTCTCCCCCCATTTCCCCATCTTCTTCTTTAAAAAAAAAGAAATAAAATCCACAGAATTTTGAGAAAAATGTTTCAATCAGAGATTCTAATATTTCGCTCGAAATAAAAAAGACATTCCTAAGAAGAGACTGGAAAGGTCAGCGGGGATTCCGTCAACAGATACGGAAGGCGTATAAAAATGCGGGTGGATTTATTACGGAGAAAGTAATAGGCGTAGATTTATTACATGCTGGTAAATATTCAAATTGATTTAAAGTGAAAAGTTTTTTTTTGGCTCGCCTCTTTTTTTATTACTATTATTAAGGGTTATTTTGTTGTTTTTGATTTGGAAAAGCATATATTTTGGAATTCTACTTCATTGTTGGCACAAATACTTTCAAATGAAGTCTTTTGCATTAAAATATTGTGGTAGTTGCAACATATGTCTGATTATAAACCAAAAAATCTAGTGCACATGCTTTTTGGTTGTTAAATTTCGTTACCATGATTATTTACTTGTGTGCCAGCATCTTGGCATAGAGGTAGCGCGTCTTCCCCGTGATCTGGACGTCCCAATCTCGAATCCCGATTCAGGCATGGTTGTACTTCTATGTTCTATCCGTAAGATGTGAGAATGTGTCCTGCCATAAAAAGAAGCCGTGCAAGTGAATGTGATGAGTGCGTAGTTAAAGTCGTACTCTTGGCCAAGTTAGCACTACTACAAACAAGAGATGCTGATTAGGCTTAATTCGCTGACTACCTCAGTGAGTTTGTCCATGGCAAGTGCGATAAGAATCAACAACATTTGCTTGACAGAATGCCTACTCACTCTCTCATGGCACATGAGAAAGCCAGAAAGAAGTCTCGAAGAAGAATGGTACAGGAGAGTTGCATCAAATACCCTTTCACACGGCAAAATCAACTCCATAGTAAACCATATTCATAAATACCATGACCTCTTCAAGACCTACAATAGTTGAGACCAGAATTCCCCTTGTGATAATCAACCAAAATTATAACTTAAAAAGTCCCTCAAAAGAGCAGATTCTCCCCACTCTTTTTTTTTCTTTTATTATTATTTTTTTTCTCCCATCTTGTTCTCATCCAACCGGTTAGATAACTGAGCGTTATAGGCACCGGGGACACAGGATGGCTTTATGCTATGTTATGTGTTAAAGAATGCAAAAAAACGATGTAACGAAAAACCGCTAATTAAATCGCAATAAAAAAATTCATGGTCTGAACTTAATATTTAAAAAATTATTTATTTACTGACGAATGCCAATAAATAAATAATGTACTAATATATGTACTAATAATAGGTGAATTTTATAGCTTAAAAATGCAACGAGCTGAATGAATTAATTCGTGTTTGCAATTTTTACATCCAATTTGTAGATATGTGTCTATTTATAGAAAAAAAAATCCTTCTGTTAGTAGATTGACGATCATTTTGTCAGTGCATTTGCCGATAATAAAATAACTAATAAATGTAATGAATGAGATACAAGAAATTTCACATATATTCTTGTCAATAAATTTATCAATAATTTTTTAATTTGTGACCATTTTGTTCAATGCTTATTCGTTTTCATTAATTATTTATAAAAATACATTACAAACTTGCTATAATGTATGAAAAAAATAGTAAATGCAGTTTTTAATATGCTATTTTGATTTAAAATGTTAAAATCTACCTAATTTTTATTTTTACTTATCTTTTATTTTGAATAATTAAACCACTAACTTTACCGCCCGATCAAACATTCTTTTTCCACTTTTCTGCAAGTAATTTTCGTTTAATATCAAACAAACGTATAAATTATTTTTCACTTATATAGTTAAACATGTGTAAACTACCCTTAAAATTAAACTTTTATAAAGACTTGCTATCTAAAATAAACACCCAAAGTGTACGAACTTTTACAACCTTTAAACCAGAGTTTTCGCTTCCATCAAATTTTGATTGCGGGTCTTTACTATCCTTCCATAAACCGAACGGAAATTTAGCAGCAACCTGCAACCCTTTACCCAGAACCAGTATTCCAATCAGTTTGCACTCTCTGTGCTAAAATGAATATAGTTTATTCATTTTCAGAGGAAAATGTCAATTTTCCAGCGAAGTAACAAATTATAGGGAATAATTACAAGATTAGCGGTTCCAGAAAGGCCTCATTAAATTCTTCAATAATGTGGATCGGTTGGAGTCGATTAATGTTTACTGTGTCGATAACCAGCAGAACAGGAAACTTTGTTACAGTCAGACGAAAGCTTCATTCCTCTTATTACAGATAAATTCACACGCCGATTCTAGGTTAAAAATTTTCATTCGTAAAAATTAAAATTCCGATGTAACTCTATCGAGAAGAGAAAGAGAAACACGAATAGGTAATTCTGGAAGGCGGGTTCATTCATCAGCAATAATAATTGCTTGCTGTCGAAGGAGGAAGTTAAAATTCGATTTGTGAGTAGAAGGTTTAACAAATGCATTAGAGTTGCGGAAATTTTCCGTTCTTTCAGTACAAGTAGAATGAATGATCAAAAACGGTTTAACGAAATAGATTTTAAGTGTTGAGAATCTAAATGAAACATAATGTTTATGAGTCAAAATATGCTAATAAATAGCAGCAAGAATGATCAAAATTCATATGTAGATTCTGACCGGATTGGTCGTTAGATTTAAAACAAATTTGGCTCGTGTGTGTGTGTGTATGTGTGTGTGTGTGTGTGTGTGTGTGTGTGTTTGTGTGTGTGTGTGTGTGCAATGATATTTTTATCACAAATTTTAAATGTAATTAATTTCAAAATTTTTGCTCATGGTAACCAATAGCTCTTAGTAACTTCCTTCTAAAATGCTATTTTGTTGACTCATTAATACGCAGAAAAGATCTTACTTTCCCCTTGTCTGAAGGTCTACATAAGGTCAAAAGTATAAGAATTCTTTTCATACCGTACATATATATAATGATATTTTAAACATTAATTTTAACTGTAATTAATTCCCAAAGTTTTGTCTTAATTTAGCTCTTAGTAACTTCCTTCTAAAATGTTATTTCCTGATCCATCAAAAAATCAAATAAACTATTTCAAAGATAATGCGCAATTGAGTCCACGTGTCGTGTGAATAGATAATAAATCACTGGTGTAAATATTCTTTCAGAGGATTCCTTCGATGAATAATAATTTAATTATATAAAATAGATTCTTTTAAAAAGATCTTGCTTTTCCCTTTTCTAAAGGTCAACATAAGGTCTAATGTATAAGAATTTCTTTCAAAAATCTACACGTGTGTGATTTAAGAGAATCTCATAGTATATAAGACCGGAGATAAATGTTTCGACCCTTTTTTCATGCCTTGAAATTATTGTGCCACATCTGCTGCAATAAAACGAAATCAAAAAGACAATATGTGTTTTCTTCATGATGATTTCGGCTACGACTCTGCAACAATTTTAGCCAAACAACAGTGTCACTCAAACATACAATGCGAGCATAAATGAATTCCAAATCCCGAACGAACTATAACGGACTTGATCAAAGTATAAAGTAGAAAGCTATAGGAACACCTTAACTGCTGTGTAAAATAAAAAAAGAGTGATAGTTTAGTTTAGATAAGGAAAAGCAACATTTTAAAAAATTTGTAGGTGTGATGCTATCTAATGTACAGGATTAACATGCCCAAGGCCCTATAAGATCCCGTATTCAGTGATTCATCACCATATAATTCGGCAAAGATAGAGCTTTTTTTTAAGTTATGAACATAATATCAACGAGATGCTTTTTAAGGACCATGTAACCATGTTATTAGGCATTAGGCTCGGTTGGCATTTTGAATGGCATACGTCAGTCCATACCAAAAGAAACCAAGACAAGAAAATTGGAAAGTAATATATAACTTATTTTGAGATAACACTTCTTTTGTGTATTAAAAAGGAAAAATATTTTTTATTACGAATTTGAAAGTCAAAACAAAAACCATTAACCCATTTGGTGCCAAACCTAAATTGTATTAGGCTATTCCCATTGCAATTTTTGTTTTGAGTGTTATTGCTTATCTAAGTTTTATTACTTCAAAATAAATACACATATTTTGTCATAAATAATCATTTACATGTATAAAAATCAAACACGAGAATACTCGTGGTGGGCAACGAGAATAACCTCATACAATTTAGGCTTTGCAGTAAATGGGTTAAATAAAGTAGAATTTTTGTAAAAACAATTTGTTTGTAGCTATTTTTCAAGTTTTTACACTTGTTTGTGGCCAGAAAAAGTTTGAAAGATTGGCAAATTGTATGTTTTTATATATTGAAAATATCACGAGTATATTCGTGCTGGCAATGGTTAAGACCCAGCAAACCACGAGTATATTCGTGCTGGCAATGGGTAAGATCCTGCAAACCACGAGTATATTTGTGGTTGCAGCGAATGGGTTAAAGTTAAAACAAAACCATTGAGACACTTTGTGGATAAAAAAGTAAGAAAAGGCAATACCAGAACAATGTATAATAAGTTAGAAATAAAATATCACGAATATTCATTGTATAAAAATAAAATTTATTGTAAATTCGATTCTCAATTTTTCGATCTTCTAATTCGATTCTTACATTTTTTCGATCTTCATCACACACATTTAAGATTTTTCATTTGATTCCCAAACTTTTAATTAAAATAATTATTTTTTATTCTATTTTTTTATTTTTCTGCATGAAAACTATAAGTTTAAAACTGCCATTTAATCAAATTTAACAATCTTATATGCTGGATCTATTCTTCCTATTAACATTTCATTCCTTGTTTATAAATGATGTGTCTTCAATCAGGCTTATTCTTTTTTAATGCCGGACGTTGTTTAAATGTTCTATTGCAGACATTGCATGGATTTTTATCTAGGTTAAATCACTTGGGAGCCTGGTTGCTCTGATCTTATCTAAAGATGTCTGTTATTTCTGGAATAATTTTTACAGCTGGCTACCCCTTTACACACAGAACGCTAGTGTTGTTCGAACTCTCCAGCTCTCCAGAAGTCATGAATGATTGGTGTAGTCTTGGAGGAGACAAGCTAAATGTCAAAGTCAAGTCTTACAGCGAAAGCAACAACAGTTGAAAGAACCTTTTCACTTCCGAAGATTCTCGTTTTTCGGCCATTGTGTTCATTGCCCGGGCGGTAACACAAAGAACTTTTGTGTTTGGCTAAAAACGAATTGATTTTCGTCATCTCATTTTTCACAGCTGTCAACGAATAACGATACACACGTTCTCGACGGTCCCAGTTCCCTCACAATGGCAGCGCGATTGTTGAAAAGAGGCCCGAATTTAAAATCCATTATCGCAAGGCAGGCCCTTGCATTAGTTGAACAAGGAGGGGGGGGAGAGTAGAAGTAGGAACACACTTCACTGGAAGAGTGGACTCTGCGGGTAGGGGTGAAAGTGGCAAAAACAAACGATAAATATTCAATGAGTAATTCATTGACTGGACTACAGCGGAAAGCCGTGCACTTTCCATGTTTCAGAATCATAATGGGTGTTTTCGGGGTCCCCATTCCGCCGTCTTTCATTAGTCAGGCTACTGGCTGTCAATTGTTTGATTTCAGTCCATTAGCTTCCAGAGTTTCCAAAGAGCGCTGGATGATGAGCCGAACAGCAGCTGTCAAGACAGTTGTCTGTTGAGTGTGGAATTTTATATTTGCTCTGCTGAGGAAACCATATTCATCCATCTTGCGATGCCACTACGGAAAAAATTAAACTGAATGGGCAAACGTTCAGTGAAAAACGTTGTTTTTGTGCAAAGAAAATCGATTTAAGGGGGAGGGGAGAAAATTTCTAACGTTTAATAAGAAACACATTTCCTATCATCTTTGTTCTGATCCACCCTCCTTTCATGTCAGTATGCACACTTTTAAATATCGGAACCTTGTTGTATAACTTTTGCTACAGCGATGGATAGAATTATGATTTCGCCAAAATTTCTTTGGGAATGAAGATTTTTATGCTTTTTCTTTCGATGTTCATCCATATAACATACTAATACATTAAGAGTGAAAAAAAATTAGAGAAAAATGTGAATCTATAAGGAGAATATAAGACATTAATATTTGTCTACCAAGTCATTCAGTTGAAAAATTCACATTTCGAAATTGTTTGACTTTGTAAATTAGATCTCGTTTTTGAGCTATTTGGAAGTTATTTTGGGATAAATCATTTCTCGTTTAATTTTGGTCAGATAAAATACGATACGCTCTGTCATTATTATTTGGCCAAGATTGAAAATCACGAAACTCATATGAAAATTGTCACATTATATCTTCTTAAAGAGGCATTATTTTATTTGATTCAAATGTGAAACTAAACAAAAAAAAATCCCATTTGTTCAATAGTATAACACACTTATGCAAAAATATAAATTAAATTTAAATTATACAAAAGTATTTAAACAATAAAATATTTCCACGTTCACTCGAATTATTTAGTACATTTAAATGACTTTTTTTTCTCATTTTATTTTTAATTTTTGCATACATATATATCATAGAATTTGATAAAACCCTAACCATTGATAACTATTAAAGCTTCAGTAATTCTTTATATTTGTTTTATGCCTTCAGTTTGGAAATCTTATCCTGTTCAATTGAAATCTGAAATGTCAGAAACTGCGAGAGTTATATCTGCAAATGGAAAAGAGGATTTGTCAAAATTTATTTTGACAATAGGTCTCAAAAATTTTTGGTCAGTAAAGTCAAATGTTGCTTTCCCCCTCCCCCTACTTAAAGAAGCAGCAAAAAGAAAAAATATTAAAAGAAAAAAAATTGAAAGTAGATGGAATTCTTTTAAAAATTTAAGTTGATAATAGTTTTCCTGTACTTAATAAACTAAAATAAGAATTCGATCTTCTTAGTGTTATGAATGGTTACATGCCAGTAGAACTTTACAAATAAATATATAAGTTTTCAATTTGAGATTATCATATTATAGGCGTTCTGACATAGGGGTAGCGAGACTTTGACGTCCCTGGTCCGAGTTCCTATTCGGTTCATGTCCCATGGTTGTTCTTTTGGGTTCTATTTGTAAGGTGTGCGAATGTGCCTCCCTGCAAAATGGGGTACTGCAAGCGAATGTGATGAATGAGCGTCAAAAGTCCTACTCTTGGCCCTAGGTGGCACCAGTACAAAACAAGAGACGCTGATTAGGCTTAAATCGCTGACTACTCAACGAGCTTGTCCATGGTAAGTGCCATAAGAAACAACGACAGATTATCATATAACATAAGAGCTACAGATTCTCAAAGAAAACTAATACAATGTCCCCATCAAATGAGTCCTTTCGATATGAACTCTTAACTATAGCATTGTTTTCTGAATAAAAACTCTTCCTAAACAGTTATCGTATGATATTTTGATAAAAATGGTTTCCATTTATAAGGTACAGAATGTGATAGACTATTTTAATAATAAAGTCACGCCCAACACGACTGAAAAAACTGGAACATTCATTTCTGACATGCTTTGATTGACTCAATATCTATCTCTTTTAATGTGCATGAATTCGACACCATTCTGAACAACTGAACTATAAGGAAGTTAAATGTTATCTTTTAGTATGGCTGTAATAATTAATTCAAACCAAGCATATGGTTCCATTTGCAGTTGTTATCAATTTTGCAAACGATGTATTCTTGATGCTCTGTAAGTTGATATTGATATAAGTATTTTATAGAGGTGCTTTCAAATGTTTTATTTACGTAAATAATAAAAACTGTTTTATTGTAGTAAACAATTTATCTATTAGTTTGTAGATTTATATATATATATATCTATCTATCTATCTATCTATCTATCTATCTATCTATCTATCTATCTATCTATATATATATATATATATATATATATATATATATATATATAT
>JAOUZG010049106.1:0-16717 GCA_026289955.1 Argiope argentata
ATTGAAAGATGAAATTCGGAAGAACGGAACGACTTTTAAAAAATTTAATCAGAATCTTTATTATTGCTTAAGGAAAGAACTAAAATTTAAGTACAATAATGGATTATTAAAAATTCATGCAGTTTTTAAACAATTAAGCTTGAAGAATCGAGAACTTTACATTAAATCTCTTATAATTTGCAAGAGTTTTGATTTATTCTGTAATTTGAAATTTAGTTTTTATTAATTTCATTGAAAATTATATACACCGTTGAATAATCATGTTTGAATGTATCTTGACAAAATATATTATGATGATTTTCAATCCGTGACAACAAAAAAATTCTTTGAAAGCTTTGTTTTTGTCAATAATTAAATAAAATTTTTAAAATTAATTTAATTAATAAAATTTAAATTAATTAAATTTGCACAATGGCAACTGTGCAAGTTTTTCACAATTGCCATTAGAAAATCGAAAAATATTGCTCCATATACTATTATATAAATAAAAAAATCCCGAGATTTTATTTTTCATATAATTCTACATTATATGTCTTGAATATGCAGCGAGTCAAACATTCCATATTACATCATATTAAAACCTATTTACCTTTCTCCTTGTGAACAAACGACCACCATTTTACCATTGAACGTAGCAGTATCAACAGGATTTAAACAGCCTTAAACTATCTTTAAAAAGATGCGCAAATGTTCATATTAATCAACAAAGTAGCTTAGGAGGAAAATCGAAAGTTGCAAAAAACAGGAAAACTTCGAATGATGACAGACGATTTCAGCCGTCTGTGTAAATGAGGCTAAAGTTCAAAGACGAAACAAAAAATAAATTCAAAATAAAAATGAAACCAGAAACTCCACGCGGAAGTCGAAAAGGGAAAAGAAGGTCAAGGTCTTTGAAAAAGGCAATCTTGACTTCCTTTTTCAATTCTTACTATTAGCTCGCACTCTTCCTATATATATTTATGTCTTGTCTAAATTTTCAATCGTTAATAATATACTTTTTATTCATCCACTCAAGCTCAAATGGAGTTTTTTAAACTTCTAATGGATGACATCTGATGTTAATACATATTTTTCATTCATTAATTTTTTATATATTATTTAAAAACTAATTTTCTCCCTGAAAATCTTCATTTTCCCACCGCCAAGTAACAAATTCAGTTTTCCCCCCACGTTAATGCGGTTAGCCTTAACGTATTTTCGACCGATTATTTCAAACGATTATGTTTATTTTCTTAATGTTTGATGCATTTAAAATTAAACATTCTTTCATTAATGGATTTTTCGTATTTATTTTGAAGTACTTTTGGATTAAAATAATACAGAATAAAGAAAATTAGAAATTTCTAATCTGTATTACGTTACCCCAACGGACGTAGAAAATTCACTTATTTTCGTTGCCTTTATTGGTGTTGAATAATCAATTGGCGTTAAAAATCCAACGCCAATTGTGTATGTTCTGATTTATTTTCAATGGATACAAACTTTATTTTGTTTTGGATAGGTATAATTTTTGGATCAATAATTTATATTAGATGTAATTATTTAATAAAAAGTAACTAAAAATTAATTTTTTCTTTGTTGACCGAAGTAGGAATTGACTTAATTTTTTTAAATATTACTTGTTTGATTAAAGAAGGTTTCAATAACTTTTCATCTTAGAATAAAGTATGATATGCTCATGGATTGCTTTTATTTACATTTAAGATTAAAATTTTTTAACTGAGTTTCAATATTCAACACATAGTGCATTTGGTTATCATAATTGTATGAAATATATTTGAGTACTTTTATTTCAAATTTTCAAACATATTTTTATTTAATAAATATATGATTGATTGGTTTAAAATATTTTTTATTTCAAAAACTTTATGAAAACGTGTGTTATTTTTTAAATTTAATCCCTTATAATGACTTGTGTTGTAAAATATATTATCATATATTAAGAGGAAACTTGTTATTTATAACAATGTAGTTAAATAAATATGAACTTGAACAAGTATATTTGAAATATTGCAATATTTTCCTAATATATTGTAATTCACAAAATTTATCGTTTTTGCCCTCACATTTTCAAAACAATTATTTAAATATATACTATCGTATATTAGGGGAATCTTCTTATTTATAACAATGTAGTTAAATAAATATGAACTTGGATATTTATATTTGAAAAATTGCAATATTTTCCTTATATATTATAGTTCACAAAATTCAACTTTTTTACACTTTTTAGGGCAACAGACTAATAAGATTTTTAAATGAAATACCTACATCTTAAATCTTTGCCAGCAGTCTTTTTTCACAGCAAATAGTTTGTGGAGACAGTAATATATTATCGATGATAGGTATGATGAAATGCCCGCTTTTCAACGGAAGGAGGGGTGCTGTAGCTTCTAAGGTTAAGGACATTTCAGCACCCAATGTCAGAAGTATGATTACTGTTGCCGTTGTTGTTACTTATGGCACTTGCGTGGACAAGCTCCTGCTGATACAGCAGCAGATTTAAGCCGAAAGGAGTGCCTCTTGTTTTTCGTAGCAGCGCCAACTAGGGCCAAGAGTACGACTTAGCTACACACTCACCACATTTGCTTGCACAACCCATTTTTACAGGGGGGTCACAGTCACACATCTCACAGATAGCACACAGAAGAACAACCATGCCCAAACCTATTCTGAATTTTGAGCTTTAGTTTTTTATTAAATTCATTGATGATGATGACGTCGTGTCCGCTTTTTACCACGGAATGAGAGGTGCAGTAGCTTCTAAGGGTATGGACTCCTGAGCACCCGAGGACAGAAGTCTGACTTCTAGCTCTTATGAAGATGAAACACACACCGACATGCTTGCACAGCCCCTTTTTACAGGGGGATATTCACACATCTTACAAATAGAACAGAATATAAACCATGTCCTAACTGGGACTCGAACTCGGTACTTCCAGAATACGAGGAAGACGCGCTACCTCTGTGCCAAAAAGCCGAGTGTATGTTTTCTAGCTCATATGAAGATGACGCACATCACATTCTCTTGCACAACCCCTTTTTACAGGGGGGGCTCAGTCACATATCTCACTGATAGCACACTGAAGAACAACCATGCCCTAACTGGGACTCGAACTTGGTACTTCCAGAACACGAGGAAGACGCGCTACCTCTGTGCCAGAAAGCCGTAAGTATGTTTTATAGCTCACATGAAGATGACGCACTTTAAATTCGCTTGCAAAACCCCTTTTTACAGGGGGACACAGTCACACATCTCAAAGAAAATATACAGAAGAACAACCATGCCCAAACTGGGATTCGAGACTCCCAGACCACGAGGAAGACACGCTACCTCTGAGCCAGAAAGCCGACAATTTATAATCTATTTTATACTTCTTCCTTGATGTATTTTTTTTTTAATTTTCCACTTCATTTTCCTTATTTCCAGTTTCAAGAATTAATGGATCAAAACCCAAATTAACAATCTGCTAACGAACAGTTAAAAAAAGGATCTTCAAATTTACGCTATAAAATATCGTCGATTAATCACGAAATTTTTAATATAAATATCTGAATAACGTATGCCAAAGATCTGTTTATTTATTTGAATTCTTCGATAAATAATCTTGGAAATACAGACGATTTCCGAAAGAGCTCCGCGGTCAAATTTTGACGTGAAAACATCAACAACCCCTCTCAGAAGGCAGAGTGCTCAGAAATTACGCCTCATCAAAGTGCTCGACTCGAACAATTGATGGACGGTTGTTAGAAATCCTCTGCGTCAGCGACCATCGATCATTGTTTAGATTGGCGAGAGTTGATGACTCTATTTTCTAAGCTCTCAGATCTTCAAACATAAAGTGGTATTAACAAACAAAAACAACAACCTTAAACCGGGAAAAAAATAGATTTTTATTTAACTTGGCAGAAATACTCTGAAAGCCGTCGGATACTTTGTTTTTATGAAAATATTTAAAAGTTATTGATATTTCTGGATACAGTTCTTCTTCTGATATGGTTTTTAAGATGATCAGAAAATGCTAGAATTCTAGTTTTGAGATAAAAATTAAAATTATTTTGAAAAAAAAACCCGATTTAATATGGAAAATATTTCTTCGCAGTAATAATTGTGAGAAATATCTTCCGGAATCGTTTCTAAAATTAAAAATCCAATACTTTCAATAAAACAAATTTAACAAATAGAGATATCTAATATTCTATTTTTTTATTTTCATTTTTTTTTAATTTTCTACTATTTTTAAATTACATTTCATTAGAGTCCATTTTATGGAACCTTCAATTCATATTCTTTTCAAATTCATTTCCACTTGGCACCACTAATAAGAAGTCAAAAATTAATTAAATTTATCGAATAAACTCATGGTTAAATTATGAAAAATTGAAATATTACTTTGTTACCAGAATTAAACAACAGAAATGAAATGCTTTACGCTTATTTAATTCTGGTATTCACTTTGAATTATTCCTAAGTCGGATGCCATATTGTTGAAAGAATCATATTTTCATAGTTTGCGTTTATTGGTAGAATCCGGGATCAAAAGATCACGTGACATTCTTGAGACGACATTTAATTCAGAATGATGTTTCCGTCGGAAATATCAGACGATTTCAATTCGTAATAGATAAATTGTTTCTCCGATGAAGAAGTGAACACATTTGAATGGGATGCTAGTTGAGGTTATTCACGTCACTTAATCATTTGTAAACATCACGTTAAAAAACATCATTCTTATAGATGCAAATGAAATATTAATCTAAATCAAGTAAATTCAAGTCTTCTACGACAATGCTAATGGATATAATTCTCTTTTTATTTACAATTCATTTTGTTTAAAAATTCAATTTCCTTTTTTTTTATGCTTTCAGCGGCTTTTTTTATTTTTAGTATTTATTGTTTTGTTTTTTAAAATATAATTTTTAATATCAATGAAACTTCAAAATATTATTAAAAAATGAGTGAAAGAATGTTTAAAGTTACATAAAAAATTAATTAATCAGAATAAAGTTTTAATAGGAATTAAGATGATTAAATTACGCATATAAAAATAGAAAATTCAATTCAATGTAAAAATAGGATTACTGCCACCAGACCGGTTAATGCTATGACTTGTTAATGGAATTGCATATTTATGTCTTCCAAAAATATTATCTCATGAAAACGATAATTGCTTTGTATCAAAACTCAAACAATTTTCTTCGTATTAATATAAATTCATTTCAATAACTTTTTTCTTTATTTTTCACTATTTTTCAACATTTAGTTTGATAGATATTCTGCAACAATATTTTGAAATGTTGTTGTTCTGCTCGTTTCCTCTTTACAACGGAAGGAGGAGTGCAGTAGCTTCTGAGGGTAAGCCATATCACACTCTCCAACCAGCCCCGAAGGCACACGGATTTAAACCATAAAGCTGAATGACTGCATTGATGGGAACTGGGGTTTAGTCCTAAGGGCCATCACCGGCCAGGGTACAATCCTTACAGTAGGAAGTTCATCAAGGGAAATAGATTCTGAGTGTATGGGTCCCTGAACACCTGAGGGCAGAAGTCTTACTTCTAGTTCACACCCATCACAAACCCTTTTTTACGGGGTAGACTTCATTCATTCATCCACAGATTGTAATTTAGATTTGGGGTAAAGAACGATCACCTCTCACCCAATACTCCCAATAGTATTTTTCTCGACATGGAGGACTTTTTGTCATGACAGATTAAACGTTCGCCAGCCACTATACACGCGGAGAGTCTTTGGCTGGTGGGTTCGAACTCGCACCTTAAGGGATGCGAATCCAACGCCCTATCAAACAGGATTTTAATGTTTCGTTGCATATCAAATTTAAGAATCGATCCTTTCATTCGCTCACTTTTGCCAGTGTTAAAAAAAAGATTGCATTCTTTGTAGAATAATCTCGAAGTAGGAATTCACTTCCGCTTTTATTTTACAGTACATTAACTTTTTTTATTCCACTTGATTTTTATTCTCTCAATTATTTGTAATAGACCGATTAATTAATTTGAAATTAACTGATAAATTTCATGAAAATGGATTTCATATAAACAGTTTGAAAACCTAGAAATTTAATAATCGGAAATAATAAGCTAGCCATTGAAGGTAGCTATTTGGAAGTATATTAGTATCCCGAACGGATCAGACTTCATAAGATATTAATTTTTACTTATAGTTAGGAGTTGTCGGTGGCATAGCTTCAAAGAATAAAAATTAGCTTAAACTTTAAGTTTAATCACCACCAGATGTTATATGGCTAAGTTATGTAAATCAAACAAACATAAAAATATGTTTAGAAATGATCAAAAATAGCTACAAAACAATTTTTTATAGCTCACATTCAGAAATATTTAGACAGTTAGAAAGGTAAAAATATGATATGTCCGTATACAAAACACATGCGATCATTTGGAGGTTGGATTTCCTTCTTTTCAGAATTCGTATTTTTGAATCGCTGTTTAAAATCAGACGTACACAAAGAAATGCATCGCATATGCATATCACAGCTGTTGTAATTTGCACATGCGCAGTTTGAGGTTTTAGCGCATGCAAAGGTAAATTAAAATCATCATTTAAAACTCCTCTTTTTATTTTGATATGATTTTGATGTTCTTAAACCTTCCCCAATAAATGCTCTACAAAATGATATAAATATCTCCTATATTTGTTAACCATTTCTCGAGTTTTTGGGGCTCCAACATACAGACGCTTTCAGGAGACTTCATTTTATTCTATATAGATAAGTTTTAGGAACAATATCTTTCTTCAAATGGCATTTTAAACTCAGTTGTTTAAAGGAGACTTTTTGATTATTTCACCTTCCAAAAACTTCTAAATTATCTTATGGAACTACTATACTTGGAAAAGTTTACTTTGTGCCAAAATAGCTATAGATTAAATGACACTAGGTAGCTATTAAAGAGCGATAAATTTTATTTAGAGCTAATAAATATCTAGCTATCAACTGGGCAGAAGTTTAAACTATAAAGTAACTTAGATAGTATTAAACTTTAAAACTGACAGGGTATAATAAATTTTTACATTATATAACTTTAGATACAAAGACTTAATTTTCAAAAGGATTAACAGTGAAATGGTTTAATAGTTTATGTTTTTAATACATTTAATGTACTTAAATTCTTGGAGAAATTCAATAATTTGAGTTAATAGATATCTTTTGAGTAACTAAAGTTTAAAGGATAAAAATATATAAAAATAAAATGAAATCTTCGATCGTAAATTGCAAATTATAATGCGAGAACGTTATTATTTTTAGTCAGTATTTCTCTTAATTAATATAAATAATTAACCAATTTAAACTGATTTTCCATATTATGCTCTATCTGTCTCTATCCCCCCTTCTCTCAATATATGTATTGATGATTTTTCATTTTCAATTTTTCTAGCTGGCAAACAAAATTTTGGCGCCCAACCGATTTTAAGATGAAATAACCGCTATGACATCATAGTTATTAACCAACCTTTTAAAAATACATCTGCTTTCAAAAACGCATACGGTATTATAAAACAATACTGATAAAAGTTGTTCAACCTTTTAAAAACAAATCTTCTTTCGAAGAAGCACATGTAATAATAAAGCAATATTGGTAAAAGCAGGCAAAATATTTTTTTTTTGCTCAAAACTTTCAGAGACATCAAAGCCTTCTAACCAAAACAGCATGATGTTCTCACATGATAATAAAGATAATTTATAGTAATCTCCGAAAATATTTTGTTCCACACGTTTCAGATACACTTAATTAAAAAAACATTTTAATATTCACTGTTTTTTTAAATAACTGAAACGAATAAAACATTAAAAGTATAAAATTTGAAATGAGACTCCCCTAAATTTACTTATTTATCTGAAATTTCCAGTGGCATCATACTAAATAAGTTCGTCTGTATTTTCATCTGTTTATGAGCAAAATGTCATTGGTTTCCTCAAATCTTTTTATTTTATATTTTGGGTACATTTTTACGACAAGTTATACAAAAAATTCACTCAGAATTACAAATGTAGACGCAGGAATAAACACCAATTTCCATTTATTTGAGTTACCGGGTTTTAACCCCTTAACTGGTTTATTTTCCTTACTATCTAATAAGATGACACCTTCTATTTTGGGAATATTTTCTTATTTTGATTCAAATGGAAATCCATGGAATACTTGACTTATCTACGTATTCAAAGTCATTTTACTATTGAATTATAATTGCTATGAATGATTTATTTTTTATATACAACTATCAAAATTCGATAAATCGATGCATGTACGGCGTTCGTGCAAACCGGTTAAGGGGTTAAGTTACATACCTACAGATTGTGAGTTCCTTGAAAGTTTTTGTTAACAGTTTGACGAGGATGCTATATCTAAGCGTTTATTTATATCTCTGTTTATAATTTGTAGTCATTGTATTCAGTTATACTTAAAGAAATAGACATATATGCGTGCTCTGATGGGAATATCGTTTAATACTTAAAAAATATCTACACATTTAAAATAAAGGCCATCTCATACTTATTTTATTTTATGTAGTTCAAATGCTTTTGAGTTACTATGCTCGAAGACAAACAGACAGATAATTAAAAAATATATTATAAGAAATTAGATTTCTGAAACATTGAAATTCATATAAATGGCAAGCTCGGAGGGTTTCGGAGTTTGCAATATTTTCTCCGAGCATATTTTTGTACACGAAAAAGTAAAATTACAACTTAACAGATTTAACATTCAGTTGTATGATTAGTATCGTTTAGTTTCGTTTAATTAGATTACCGTCCCGTTGTATAGCAACACCAGAGTTGTTTTGGGACGGAACTCATAATTTTTAGCAGTTGTCGGACGACGAGGACAACACCTGAGCTAGAACCCCCTGCTCTCCATACACGACGGTTCTTTGGTAGAATCGGGTCTCGCACTTAAAACCCTATGGCTCACAAGCCGACATCTTACCCCCAGGAAACCGCGGCCCTGAATTAGTATCGTACATATATATAAAGTAGACGGTCAAAAATGTAATTTAAATTAAATTTCTGACCAACAGTAAAGGTTTTTATTCAATTATTTTTGAGCGAGATCACTCCAAAAACTGACTGAGGTGCATAAATCTAATTTGGAATATCATTTTTGTCGCCAAAATTGTTGAAATATGTCAAGTTTTAGTTTGGTAAATCGAAGTAAAGTAATTTCGAAGAATTTCTAGAAATCACACTTATCTACGAAGAGCGACATATAGCATTTTTTTAAAATTTGTAAACGAGAAATGGAATAAGTTGGGAATGGAGAACCTTCTATCATCTTTTGCTAACCTTCCACCTTGAACTAGTTTTCTATTCCGTGAAATGAGAGAGGATTCTAGGTGCTCATGAAGGTTCTGACCTTGACCAAGGTTGGCAAATTTCATTCTTGAAGAAGGTAAAACCCTTTATTATGGAATGTAATAGAAATTCTGGATTTCAATAATACTTTCTCATTTTCTAATTTTTAAGTACTACTGAAGTGTCTTTAAAATTATCTCTAGAATGAAAATCGAATCCTTAAATGCCTTGACCTCAGAAATTGTTTAACCCTCTAATAACGTGCCAACTACTTTTGGCGATAAATTGTTATAAACATTGCTAGCGTTGAATTTCGATTGGTTATCTTATTTATAATTGAATGTTATTGGGAGCCTCAACCTAACATTTTTAATTGAAGAATGGGGTTGCATTTGAAAAACGTGTTATTACAAAGGTTGAAATTTCTGTTTATTTGTTTTAAAAAGCTAGACGTTTACAAAACAATTCTACAGTAAGAAAAGTAGTGTTTTTACTTTCTTGTATGAAGAGTAGAGAAAATAAAGTAATAGTAAATAATTCGAGATCTTGATATATATATCTTAATATATATAAATTACGTGTCACGTTGTTTGTCCGCGATGGACTCCTAAACTACTGAACCGATTTTAAAATAATTTACACACCACTTGCAGTTTGATCCAACTTAAGAGATAGGATAGTTTATTTTTCGAAATATAAATTAGTTCGGGCGAAATTAATTAAAACCTCTTAATTTCTGTTAAATTTAAACCTGTAATGCTACTTTGAAACACGGCCTTCCAGAGAAGCTATCGCTTATGCGTCCCGTTTCGTCCCATAAACCGCGTTTTTTAAATTGTCATCGTTACGCGTCCATTCAACTTATACTCAATATTGCAGTGAAATCGGATGGACTTTCTATCGTAGAACACGGAGGTATAATTTATTTTAAGAAACGTGGACGCAAAAATTAAATTTCGATTTTTTAAAAAAAGGTCAATTTTGAAGGGTCTATTTCTTGAACGGCCCCGTAAAATAGACGCTTAGCTGGAAAAATACAGAAAATATATTTCCTGAAAGACAATACGATGTAGTATTCTGCAATACAATTAAAAAAATTGAATTTTTAAAACTGAATTTTTGGCGAATTTTTTAATGAAGAGGCAAAATTTCGCTTTAATATTTAATTACGCCGAAACTTTTCAAGATAACTTAATCAAATGTTTTTTACATAAAATTTCTTTAAATTTTTCAAAATCGTGTGAAAGATTGTAAACATTTGATAGAAAATTGCGCATTAAATTTTTTTTGGCCGTTTATTGGGTTTTCCTCTTCAACATTACAAATCTAATCCATTGATAAATAGAAATGAGACTAAATTTTTTTTTGTATAATTTGGCATTGCTTTGGCACACCCTGATCAATTTTGAAAACAATCCTGCACAAATTACGCGTCTTATGAATTCATTCCAGTTTTTCCGCCTCACATATTTCCCCTGAAAAGTTGGGACATCAGTAATGCTACTACGAAACCTTTGTCCACCAAAGTTATGCGATGGCACCAGACTTCGAATGACTAGACTTAATAAGTATGTAATCGAAGCTACTATGATTACTGGATGTGCTCGAGGAGAGTTGGTTTTAATACCCCGCAGTCCACTAATTCCGTCGGACTATCCTTTTGAATTTAGAAGAGTGCAGTTTCCTGTAAACGTTTGCTTTGCAATAACCGTTAATAAGTCACAAGGACAGACATTCAAAGTAGCAGGGATCGACTTAAGAGGAGACTGTTTTTCACACGGCCTATTTTATGTAGCTTCCTCCAGAGTCAGTTCATCTAGCAGCTTAATAATTTTAGCACCAGAACCCCCCCCCCCCGAAAATGCTGTATACAAAGAAGTTCTTGCTTAACCCTCCAGACGGCGACATTCAGAATGCAATACTTACCGAAAGCGGCGCGTCTGAATAACAGGTTTGTTCTTAAAAGTGTCAGGGTTTGGACAAAAGGAGTGCTTTCCCCTTTTGCAGTTATTACCGCACAGCAGGGGTAGGCAGATTAGCCGATGTCATGTTGTGAGTGACAGCTGTTGCTTATCGCAGTCTTTCGATTCCGAACAGCATTTTTCTTTCAGCCGATCGAAATAACAGATTGAAAACACAGAAAATATGGTTGTGTTTCAAAGGATTTCTGATTATTTCATGAAACACTACATATAATTTAAATTAGAAATAAATTTTGTTGTATTTAATACGATACGAATCTTATTTTTATGAATTGAAAGTGTTCGCCTATTATTTTTTTTATTATAATAAGTTTCTCAAAATTTTTAATCCCCTCGTAATGTAAAATTATATTTCGAAATTACATGCAAGTGATTTAATTTTTGAAAAAAAAAAAAGATTCTTTCGGAGTATTTCCAATGTACTTCATTATTCTAAAATGCGCTTTCAAAATATTAATTCTAAAGGCATGCGTATTACGCTCATCACTAAATTAATCAATCTTTGAATAAATTTATACAAATTGGCATAAATTCTTTTTTAATAAAGAATTTTTTTAAAAAAAAAATGCATAAATTCTTACTAATGGCAAACTTAGAGGCTTCCTTTGTTTATCTCAATTAAAAGGATGTGTCTTGAATTGTTTTTAATTATTAAATGACAAACTTAATTAATAAATGAGATCCAATTTATCTAATAAATAAATTACTTTTCCTATGTCAATCTCAATTTAAAATTATTTTAATCCATCATGACTGAAAAAACTCTTTTTCAAGCATTAATAAAATGTTAAAATTTTACAGTTCATTCGAAAATAACACAATAGAAATATATTTGGTACATTAAATGTGAATTCAAAATTTTCTTTATCAATGATACGAATTTTTTTGCCGTATTATTTTCCAAATTTTATTTATTGAATTACAAATAAACCATGTAGCTGAAGCGAAATTGTATTACTAGCATGTCACTACATAAAATACAAAAAGTTCAAGATCTTAATTTTCTCAAATAATGAATTTTCTTGGTGATATATTCAAATGTATAAATAAAATTATACACTGTATAAATAATGTTGTGATAATTTCAACTTTTATTGCGAATAAATGTTAAAATTTTATGTAATTTTAAGTAATAAAAATTCTGATTAAAATTATTGATACTTTTATCCCGAGGTGCTTATTTCCAGTTCCATATTATATACGGATAAAATGTGTTCGCCCTAGGTCAAACATTTTGATCTGGAGATCGCCAAAACGAATATTCATCTTCACTCTCAGTAAGGATGTTCACTATTTTAGTAGAAATAGTGGTAAGAGACCTGCGTGTCTGACAGCCTTGTTCAAACAAGTTCTGAGGCTACAGTTTATTAAGAATAAAGAATTTCAAATTACTTGAAATGTGGGTATTTCAGAATTTTTCTTAATCCTGTGAACAAACTGGATAAATAAACTAAAATCACCTCTAGTGAACTCAAATTTTGCAAACAAGAAAAGAAGGTAATCTAAATGCCAGTTGCACGCATTAATGTTTTTAATGCTAAGATATGAAATAAAATTAGACCAAGGAGTTAAAAAAATTAGAATTTAAAACACAAAGTATAATTATTTAACTTTAATTAAATTAACTTAAAAATATTATAACTTTTAACTCATTCATTCATTTACTTTCACGAGCATTAAAATTTGCGTATTAAATTACTCAATATTAAACGTATATAAAAATGTCACTTAACATTATGTTTAACATTCACAGAAGTGCGTGTTGTATATATGAGATTGTACAGTGAAATAAGATTAATATTTCAATTAAAAAATATAACCTATAAAAACTGCGCTTATTTTAACTTTGAAAATATTATTAAAAACTAGAGAAAAATATAAAAACAGTATCTCTACAATGCTTAAATTTCTGTTTGTATTCGTCAAGGAATGTGAAATTCCATAAACAAAAAAAAATTGCAAATTAAATAAATTATCAATTTTTATATATAAATTATTACGTTATAAAAATATATGATTTAATATAATGAATGTAAAACTTATCATTCTAAAAAAACTCGCTTTAATTTATGGATTTTATATAAATAAAATATCTCCCCGTTTTTAATTACACTTATCAATGAAAACAAAAAAAATCATTCAAAGATGAAAAGTCTCGCTCATTAAATAAAATTCTGCATATAATTTCAGTGTCTTATTTTTTTTAAAAATAAGTTGCATAAGCAATCTTAATTCGAAAATCCTTAAATAAAAGTACGTTATAAAAGAGAAAAATGTCAAATTTTTATTTTATATTTATTTTTTTAAATTAACTGTTATTTCCCTCTAAAAAGTTTTAAAATCTTATGGATGAATATATTAATAACAATACTCATATATGTTCATTCCGGGAATATATTTTCATACGTTCAGTTTTATTCCTTTTATTTAAAACTTAATGTGGATTCGCATTTATTCTCAAAATCTCAAAAGTAAGGTTGAGAATGTAAACAAAATTTTAAAATGCTTAAAAGAAGGAGACTAGGAAAACAGCATTCCTATCGTCCACTGATAACGATTGGCTTCTCCTTATCTCACATTTCTTTCTCATTATCTCGCAGCTTGAGTTTGGGGGAAGCGAAAAACTCGACCCGTGAAAGTACGGGCAGTGACAGTTTTAAGGGAATTTAAATTTCCGTCTATTCACGGGGCTAACGCTTTGAAGGGAGAAGAGATTCCGTCTATTTGCGGGGTTGACGCTTGGAGGGTTAATATTTTATGACTGTTATATACCAATGCTATGTAAGTCGTCCTCCTGGATATTAATATTATTAGAGAGCAGGCGACAAACATTTTGGGAAAACACGCCCGCTTTTTATAATTCAAATCTAAAGCTAGGGAATAATTACTACAAGATCTAGCTGCTAAACTTATATATATTTATATCTTTATTTTTAAAAACATATCCTTTTAATTATTATTTTTCTCTTGTTAAGATTTCTTAGAACATAAAAGAGAAGTACAAAATTGTGAGCAGTAATATTGGTCAGAGACTGAAACAAAATTTAAAAGGATGTGTTTCTAAATAATCTGTTGGATTTAAGTAAATAATTGAAAGCAAATAATAAATAATTCCTACTTTTATCTTATCTGGACCAATAGAATGCCTTTTAAAGCTCTCTTCAATGGGAAACCTATTTCTTGCTAACCCTATATATTACGGTAAATTACTAAATTTAAAAAATAATTTTATGAGAAATTATAATTTTTAAAAATTTAATACTCATAATATTTGAATAGGCATCTTTCTGAAACTATTAGAATTTTGTTTTAAAATCAATTTATTGGAAGAATTTTTATATTTGTATTCATATATGCTTTAATGCCCTTTTATATATTTAGATGCCGCGTTCTCAAATATCAAATATGAAAGAAGTTTCTTACGAAATAAAACTTCCTAAATTAAAATCTAATGAATATCCTTTTTTCAAAATAGGCTATAATAATTCTCAATAAGCTGGAATCAGAGAATAATTAATCTATTCATCTTCAAATAATTTACAGTTGATTCAGTGCTTCAAAACAAATGGGAAAAATCTAACATCTCGGGTTATTTTTAATTTGGAACACCAATAATAAAAAATGTAGAGAAATGAAGTCAACTTTTTATTTCAGGAACTATAAAATATATTCGTTGAGCTATCTGAAACATGTTAAGTAAATCATTTGATAAATCTCTGAGCTAGAAACTTCAGTTTATATCCATTTTTAGACATAGAAAAACATTTTTGAACTTTTTTAAAGACTTTCAGTTATAAATTCTATTATCAGTTATGTGTATTATCATAATACATATTGGTAGATGGCCGGACATATCAAACGGCGAATGACTTATCACTTATCCATGACTTATCCTTAATCATGACTAATCACTATCCTCCGACTGCAACTTATATATACATATTCTTATACAAATTAAAATTATTTGTTTGTTAATATTTATTTTTTATCACCACAGAAATAACTATACACATTAAATTAATACATATCTCATAATTCAAACTTTATACAGTTGCCGCTTTTTCAAAACACCTGAACCGTAGTTATTAATACTATAAATATAATTCAAAAATTTTCGGCTATATGTCCAACATGTTTCCATTTACCTACAATTATTTAATAAGTGATAACTGTAAAGCATTTACTGCAGTTTTAAATTGTTTATTAAAATAATGCATATTTTGAAACATCGCTTCAATCGTCAGATAATAATGAGCCCTTTTCTCTAAACCTAGTCACAGATATTAATACCATTAATTTGATTAAACTTTTCATGCCAAAACATCAAACATGCTTCAATTTACCTTTTTTTATTATTTTAAGAAGTGAATTTTGAATATTCAGCAATTCATAAATTCACACCTACTTTTACAAGTTCTCTTCAGTTGCACTTCTTAAATAATAAAAAGATAAATGGAAACATGTTTTGTGTTTTGGCATGAAATGTTTAATATATGTGACCAGGTTGCACTAGTAACTTGTACTTAACAGTGCACCTGTAACTTGTACTTAACAGTGAACTTGTAACTTGTACTTAACAGTGAACTTGTAACTTGTACTTAACAGTGCACTTGTAAAAGAATGTGTGAATTTGTGAATTTATGAATACTCAAAATGGCTATTGAAGTTATACTTATTTTACAACATCACTTCAACCGTCAAAGAATAATCAACCTTTTTTGCAAAACCTAGTCACATATATTAAACATTTCAAACCAAAACATCAAACATGTTTCAATTTACTTTTTTATTATTTAAGAAGTGCAACTGAAGAGAACTTGTAAAAAAATGTGTGAATTTATGCATTGCCGAATATTTAAAATGGCTCTTAAAGTAATACATATTTTACATCACTTTAACCGTCAGAGAGTAATCAGTCATTTTCACTAAACCTGGTCACAGATATTAATGCCATGAATTCGATAAAAATTTCATGCCAAAATGCCAAACATGTTTCAATTTACATTTTCATTGTTGAAGTATACTTGTAAAATAGTACTGCATTTGTGAATTACTGGATATTCAAAATGGCTATTGAAGTATTACATATTTTACATCACTTCAACCGTCAGAGAATAATCAGCCTTTTTCGCATACCCTGATCACAGATATTAATACCAATAATTTGATTTGAAATTTCATGCCAAAGCACCAAACATGTTTCAATTTACCTTTTTATTATTTAAGAAGTGCAACTGAAGTGAACTGGTGAAAGAATGTGTGAATTTATGCTTTCCTGCATATTTATAAGGTCTATTGAAGTAATATGTATTTTACATCACTTCCACCGTCGGATAATAATCAGACCTTTTTGCAAAACCTGGTCAAAGATATTAATATAATTAATTTGATTATTTATATTTC
>JAOUZG010049108.1:0-12257 GCA_026289955.1 Argiope argentata
AGGGTAACAGGTTATATCTATATATATATATATATATATAATCTGTTACCCTCAGAGAAAAGTAAAAAGGAAAAGTGTGGAGATCACCCCCGTTTCCGAGCTTTGCCTTTTTATTTTAAAGGATAAGAGAATTATTTTCGGTCCTGATTTTATTTGATTAGAACGGCAAAACTGCACAATAATGCCATCCAGTTTAAGGTATGAAGATTTTCTTATAATATTCCTGTATGTTCCTTTCACATTTTCAAAACCTCAATTATTCTTCATGATAATACGCTTAACAGTCATACACGAAAGTAATTCCATAATGTCAAATTATGTTGTGTTTTTTATCCGTCATTTTTGATAAGATTATTGCTAACTTGTTATCATTTAAATTAATTTTAAGTAGATTCTGTAAGTAGATGCTGTAAACAGATTCAGATACATATACATTTACCTAACTATTTACCATAAGTCATTATTGTTTATTACAAACCCATTGAATTTATTGTAAATGTTTATTAAAATAAAAAATTATTACTTACATTTCAAAAAATACAACACGTTTACTGAAAATAGTACGCTAACGCAAATACTTTACAAGCACGCAATCATAAAAACAAAATTTGAAGAATATAACATAAAATCTTTTACTATTAAAACTAGGTTATTACAGCTAAGTCTTCCCGGTAGAAAATGACTAATTTATTTCTCTAGCTTTAAATGGAGATCTATAATTGAATGATGGATGATGAAACCTCGGTATGAAATGCAACAAAATCAAGTGTTACAAAATTATCTCAATATTCAAAATTTAATTATTAGCATAATACGTAAGCACTTCTCTTACTGGGTTTAAGCTGAATGATAAAAGATAATGGCTGGATAATGATAGTGGTTGGGGAATAAGAGATATTGGCTATAATACATTAAAATTGTTTTACTAACAAAACGAAGAAAAATATAATATTATTATTTAAAGAATTCTATTGTGGAAAAATTTTCTTCTGCGGAAATTCCAATTAAGAATTCATTCCCCCTCAGTAGTTTGTAATCTTTAGTAGTCATAATTTAAGAAGAGATAGTGAAGCACGTATTCTTTTCCACAGAGTTTAAGAATCCAAACCCCTTATGACTTCTTATTCAAATTTTAAATAAAACTGAAAAGAAAGATTTAAAGAAAAGAAAACTGAAAATAAACCTCAAGAAATTTATGAAAAGAGGGTTGAAGCGATAAAAAATATTTCCAGAAATGCTACTCGTTATTGAATATGAAAGAAAAGTATTACAAAAGGATTTAATTTTTTTACTCTTTTAAGAGTAGAGATTTCTCTTTTTGAACTATATTTTCTAACATGTTATTTTATGCTACTAACTTAAAAGCTGAGTCTTATTTCAATGACAATAAGTTCCTAGAGTTTAATTTCTTCAAAATCTTATAACGGTTGGAAACAACTATCTCTGCATACGAAGTTATAAATTTTTAATAAAAGTTTGCATTCGAAGAAATATTTATAAATCTTTGATTTTAGAAACTCTTCAGATTTGCAGTCAAAAATAAATTAAAATTATTTCTTTAAAGAAACGTTTAAATAAATTTACATCATCATTATAGATAGAGATAAGAAAAAAATATTTAGTAAGTAATGATTGAGTAAAAGCTGAAAATTATTAATAAGTTTTTTATAACAACAACTTATTTTTGTTATTCTTCTTTAAAATAAAATTTTATCATATTTTTTACTGTATCTCCGTAGTTTGGAGAGTTTATTGACGAAACATCCGTTTTACAAAAGTTTAGTTTTGTTACGCAAGATTGTGCTTATTATTTAAACGTTGTACAAAAGGAAAGCATTTGCCAAGAAAATTCACTGTTAGGTAAAATAGTGACTATTTTTTTCAGTGCATTATTTTTTCTCACATTAAGTTTCTGAATAATGTTTTTCTGAATTTAAATTTCAAAACAAATATTTTTATTCTATTTACAACTTATTGGTATTTTATTCCTGATTCATTCATCTTCAAGACTATTAATCATTTTTGATTTTAAAAAAAATCGATAAAAGTTAATTTAAAATTAAATTAAAAAGCTCGATAAAAATTAAATTATTTTTCAATTTAACACAAATTACAAATGCCTTCTCATTGTAAAACTAAATTTAATAGTTAAGATTTAAGAGCATTTAAATTAGAAAAATATTTGAATAGGAATTTATTTATTTATTTCGAAAGTTATTCAGTTTATATTGCCTTGAATTATATATTTTTGAACAACGACCATCTCGAAAATGCCCGAATAAAAAGAAATTTTGGAAATAAAGAATCGTTATATTTTTCTCACATTTCATCTCTAATTTGTTAGAATTATTTATAGATGTATGATTCTTTCAATTTTTAAAACTATTATTACGAAATTAAGAAAAAAAATATTATTAAACAATGCCAAAACATCACAATGATATTTCTCTATTTCTACACATGTAGCTAAATTTATAGTACTTTTTGGTATTTGAGTAAATATATAATGATTTAAAATAAATAAAACTATATATTTTTAACACTATTATGTACATTAAAACATAAGACGCACCTCAAAGCAAGCAGCATCAGAGATTAGCAAGTTTGTCATTATCATCTGAATTTCAAAAAATTATAGTTAATGAATATCAAAATATTTGAAATCTTTAATGAAGATGGTTAAATATTTTTTGTTTGAAACGGTTTGCGATAAAAGAAAAGAGAATAGAATATTGAAGTGAAATTTTAAACATATCATTCAATAGCACATCTCTAGAGTCAAAATAATCTATGAATTTTAGTCGAATGCGAGAAATGCCCTTGACTTCATTTCAACTGATATACAAACAATATTTAGAAGGATATTGTGATCACTTTACTTCACTGATCACTTTAATTCCAAAATCAATGCAAGATTTGAATTTCCCATGATCGGGCAGCAAAGTGTTCACACCCTTATTAAAAAAAACTTCTGAGAAATGATGGTTTCGGATTAATAAAAATGAAGCGTTACACGATAGAGCAATGTGTTTTCCTAGTTGAATAACATTCCAAAAATAATGAAAGTCTGGCGGTCGCAGTTCGAAAAGTTGAGAATTTTCTCCCTATGGTTGTGATTTAGCATCAATGTATTGCTTTTTATAGGGATTTTGAAGCTATGCAAACAAATCCACAACACGGGCGCATTGAAGAAGAAAATTCAACAACTACATCAGCCTCGTTTATAGACAATTGAAAATTTCGACAAAACAATACGTGTGTGCCAGCAAAACCGTGGAGGTCATTTGCGTGTTGTGGCATTCCATACATAAACCTATCCTGTGCGCTTTACGAATCAAGAAAAAAATATAACAAATTAAAGGGGAAAAACTGTGTTTTTTAGTTAATTCAAATCTTGCCTTAACACATTGCTCTATCGTGCAAACGTCCATTTTTACTAACCTTAATGTATTGGTTAGTAAAAAAGACAAGGTTGCGAATTTAGAATTTAATAAGGTTGCCAACACTTTATTTATACCTTCAAAAAGTCTGAACTGCTCTCTTTTTCAGGTTATTTAATTTTAGAAAAAAAAATTTTCGTTTATATAATAATGTTCGAAGGTTAATAGGATCGGATTCTTTTTTTGAGTTCGGTATATCATCACACACTAAGATAAGGAAATAATTACCGGATGTAAAGATTCTTTCTTGCACTAAGAGCCACCTGTTTAACCGCTGTAGCATACTGACAGCTGCAAGGCGAACTGTATGACTCTCTCAATTTGTAATTTTTACAGACTGCCAGATGAATGATTATCCTCCTTAATGGGCATCATTGGGACTTTGAATCGAGCCAGACAATGAATCATATGTGCGTTTTTCGTCCTTCCAAAGAAATAAATCTGTCTTAAAAAGGAAAGAGTGTCAAAACCTTTCGGATGTAAATCTTTCTTTATTATTTGTAGGCTGAGCTACGAATATTGATCATTAACGAACATTCCCACGTTCAACTGGAAACCAGTTGGGATATTTCTGAATAACTATTGGGTAACCAGGATCTCAAGTGCCCTAATGTGAATATGAGAGGCGGAGTTTTGACAGAAGATAAAATAAGATAAGATGAAATAATTGAGAAGATAAGAAGATAATAAAGATTTTGAAAGATGGATCTGAGAGGGAGATCGGCATGATATATTTGTTGGAGAGTACGAGAGGGGCCAGAGTTTCGAGATCTTCGGATTGCCAAATGCGACTAAATGGATCGTCGTTTTGAAGGACTGAGAGAAGCTTGGTGAGAATCAAACTTCTGATTGCGATCCACTCAATGATTATCGGTGAATCCCTTGAGTTACCCCAGTGGTAGCCTGATGCGCTAACAACCTGTTAGCCTTTTTGTGAGGTTGTTTTTGTGAAATTAATCAAGAAACTCTTCATGTATAACTGATAACTGTCATCAATCATATTAACTGGAAATGTCATCAATCATATTAACCTAGATGAGAACAAATTGTTTTTATGTATATAAATCTGTAAAAAAATTGTCTTTAAACGTTACCCTATTATTTGATTTGACAGGATCGAATCATTACAAAGCATCCTTGAACGAAACATTTATATTAGCCATATTAGAATAAATATGTATCCATTGTATATTCTTACAAACGGGCGAGCGCCGAGAAAATGCGCCGAAGTTGGCGACGCTTGTCAAGGAGCTTCGCGCCAGCCGGGCTAGTTTGGCGAAAGGAATAGTCTGGTAGCCGCTGGATTCTTCATGAAGCGGCGCGTTGCTTCTCGTGCTTTTGAACGAGCGATCATCGGCTATATAAGGGACGGTCTGCCGTAACTGACAGTGAGTTGGTTAGTTAGTTTTTTTCCCTCTCGGAAGATAAGCGTCTCGCTAGGCTAGCGTATTAATAGTGAACCATGTTCACGTTTGCTGTTAACGTTGCATTATTGAGCTCGCTGTGATTTACTGTTTGCTGTGCTATACGATATCTGTTTTTCAGTCTGTGTTTATTGTGCGTAAGGCTTGCATTTAAGCTGTAAGTGACAGTTGGCTGCTGGATTTTATTTATCTAAGATTTTACTTTATCAAGTTATCCTGTAAATAGCTGTAAATAAAAAAATTTGCGCTGTCCTCAAGTAAAGTCCATTCAATCCGAACCCGCTACGCTAAAAACGTAACAATATGAAGCACGCTATATGACTATAATGCTAAATGCAAAGTAAATACCGATTGAAATTTTTTCCATTTCAAAAATACAAACTGATTATTAAAATTATCCTCTTAATCTATATTTTAAAAGGTGATTAAATTTTTTTTCTTCCCTATTTCATATCATCAACCAATAAAAATTTATGAAAATTCTATTTATCCTAAAATTTATTTTACAGAGCAAGGATTAATATAATTTGTCAGATTAATTATGCTATTAACAGAATTACGGATCTACCTCTCCTTACAACGATCCTATTTAATTAACTGCAGAACTTCTTGACGTTCAGAAAGAGGTGTCTTAGAGTTTACTTGCGCAAATTGGAGAAGTTCCAAGAGTTCAGTCTGTGGTTAAAGAATTATGCAATCAACGGAAGACCCTAAGAAATCAATAGAGGATCTAGAATTAGAACCCTTATACTCCGTAGGTAAATATTGACTAACGTAGTTAACTTTGAAGAGAATCAACAATTACAAAGTGTGTTAAAACAATTTAAAATTTTGTTTTTTCTTGAAGTTTCTCAAATTAAGGGAAATTCCCTTTAATAAGATTAAAATGAAGCAAGTTAATTTCATTTTTGATATTTGGTGCCAGATAAAAGTAAAATAAAAACGTTTATTAATTTTATTTTTTCTCAAAATTCCCAAAGGGTCATTTGTTTTTTATTGATAAAACCGCGTAAATTAATTAAAATTGATTTCCTTTTCAAGGTTTGAGGTATGATGTGATTGTGATAAAAAAATATTTAACGAAAATAACAAAATTATAAGAAAGAATGTTGTGAAGGACATTTTTGAAAGCGATTGTGTGATTTTTTAAATATTAATTTTAAGTATAATGAAACCCTTGCCCTCTTTTAAGACTATGAAAATTCTTCATTCAAACGTAACTATTAGTTATAAAAACATGTGTCATGTCATAACTGTAGAAGAATCGTTATTATTATCATGTCAGAGCATGATACTGTTTGGGGAATGAGATTTGTGGTGTCAACAAAAATCCGTTGTCGAAAAATTGAAATGTTATTATCTACACGAGCATCTCAAAAAATTCAGCTTTTAATAACGCGTTGCCATCGCATTTACAAAAGCTCTGATTAAAAAATAAGTGAACGATTACAGCAAATAAAACCTCGAAAAATGTCGTTTTGAGCACGTGATTATATGAAATGAAACGAATAGGAAATGTGATATTTTTTTAAAACAGTAAATGCGAGACAAAGTTTTTTGGATCGTTAGCAATAGTAAGGTGACTCATTCAATGAAACAATTAAAATGAATAAAAATATAATTTAACTTTCAAGAGCATGTGGTGCTTGGCCGTTCAAGAAATTATGTTTTGATATGATACATTGAAATATGCCTGGCTGATTTCATTTTAATCTTTATTTAATTCTTAGCTTCTGAAAAATCATGTAGAAAACAAAATTGCTTTAAAATGGCTGATATTACTAAACCATATAATATGTTATAATTTTTGTAGTTGGACTGTGTATAATTTTCTTTAATTTATTTCCAGCATCGAAGCAGCATCAAAAGCATTGAAGAAACATTTCTTCCGTAAACAAAGCAATTAAAAATTAATTGATTCAAATAACGTTTAAAAGTTTTGAGAGTATTTTAAAAGCCTAAAAAATTCAACTTACTTTATATTGATAATTCCATGAGTGTAAAGTTATTGAATCATCATATTATTTTAAATGCAGGAAGTCACATCTTTTACAATTATCCGGTACATATCATCATACTTTTTACTATTCTTATAAAAGTTATCTTTTATCAACTGATGCCATTATTTTTACATTCATTAATTTTTTATGAATTAAAAATATTGTTGCTATAACTTAAATAAAAATCTATGCAGTTAGTCTACTAATATTTTCATGCTATTACTTTTGCAGTTAGTCTACTAAGTCATGCCATAACTTTTTTTTAGAGATACTTTGTGAAAATAAGATTTCGGTCGCTTGTTTTATATAAGTTCAACTCTGCATTCAGATTATTATAAAAATTTTTTTTTTATAAATACTCTAATTTTTCTATACTTTTTTCTAAATACTACTCAGAAACACACATTTTCGAAATAGGAAATTAATTTTCAGGTCCTATGTGAAGTTCATTATAGCATTTTTTTCCAAATTTTCTTATACATTTCTATCCACTTTTTCATAAAATTTTCTAGAAAGAACTTTAATCTTATTATTCAAATCTTCTGTTCTTCAAATACTGATTAATTTTTTACCTTTTTAAATAAACTGCCGTTTTTAACTGTCCAGAGTTAAATTAATGTACTTTTAATTAATTATATGCATTAAAACTTCATTAGCAACACAAAAAAATAAACATAAAGTTTCAATTTCAAGATATTTATATATATATAATACATGTTCTTCTGATGAATCTGTTACAGCCTTCATTCTGAAAACGTACTTTTTTATGCCAGTTTATAATATGGCTAAACTATTATAACATTAAAAAGAACTTACAAAAGAAGTTATAAAACTGCTCTTAGAGAAATTTATGACTGTTAATAAAAAATAAACTCTTCAATCGCAAGCAGACAATTAAGATATAGAATAAAATATTATTACGAGTCTGTAATATAGCTTCTTTACTCAGTGAATCTCAAGAATGAAATATCCATTTTCCCCCTGAAGTTATCCCAGTAATTTTTTTAATGTGAATGTTTTTGTGTTGTTCTTTTATTAAATCTACAATTTGCTGTCTGCTAAAGGGTTATTGATTTCTGAAAATATTGTTTTAGTTAACGCTTTTATTGTATATTTGCTGCCAGTATTTTGAATTTAATTGAGAAATAAAACCTCTATCTCTGCTTGTCTTATTTGATGTAATTGTAGGAGATTTCCATCACAATTATTGTTTATTGTTTTTTTGTAAGCAAGATATTTAGTTTTATTTCTAACATTTTAAATTTATAATAATAAATTGAACTTTTTTTCCATTAGATTTTAAAAGCATATTAATACAATAATGAACAGTAATAAAACGTTTCATTGCAATCAACATAACTTTTTTTTTCCTATTATATCATATAGAGATACCAAAATCTTATTACATAGTTTATATTAAGTATTAAATAACTTTAAAATTAGTTATTAGTTATTATGTCGCTTATTTGTAAACACTATTATAACAACTTTTCTTACAGCTATAATTTAGAACCAAAATATACATTTCATAGAGTTAAATTACATTTTTTTCACCAGAAACGATTTGCAGATGACTTTAAAAACTATTTAAAATCATTTTTCATTATTTTAACTCGATAATTCATTGAAATTAAAATTAAAATTAATGTCATTCTTCAGTTCATATTTTGTTACTATTTTTACTTTCCTTCAGGATAAAACTACCATTTAATATAAAAATTAGAAAATTAATGCAAATAAAGAGAGGCCTTTAATATTTTTTTTAATTAATGGAAAATCGTAATCACTCAAAACGAAAAATTAACCTTTAATAGTATTAAAGCTTCTAATTATTACTGTAATTTAACTATTACGAGATAAAAAAAATTAAAAAACAATAATTCAAAGGAAAGTAATTTCTTCAAATGCTAAATAAATGTGTTGAAAATTATATCATAAATAGATTTTTAAAGTTATGATCTCAATTAAATTGCAAACAACATTCTTAAATGTCTGTTTCAGTTTCGCATAAATTTGGAATCAGATTACAAATGTATATATATTTTTTAATTTCTATTGACTTAATTTCCTTTAAAGCAAATCAATTAATCAGAAGCTGATACAATTCGGAGAAATATTTTCTAAACAAGGAATTCTTGGTATCTAATTTTAAAGGGTTTCTTATAATAACTAAGCATACTAATTATTTTTATATTGGAAATTTAGCGAAAAAATTGAGATTTTGAAAAGCAAGACATGGTTTGATTTAGTTATATTAAAGCCCTGTCTTAAAGTGTCATCAAAGCTATCACAGATGGACATCGTAATTTTGAACTGCAGTCAGATGGGAAGGATAAAACCCATTTAGAACCCCTTCTCCAAACTTCCACAACACACCCGCTGGAGGAGGATGGGATATGATGGATTTAACGTACACCAGACCCACTAACATGACGGTTTTTCGGTGGAATCAGGTATTGAATCTGAAAACCTCGGGCCCCGAAGCCTAGATCTTAACACTAGGCCACCGAGACTCAAAAAGCAGAATATGATTAAAATGCTTTATTTCGATGGATCTTATATAAAATTAATGATACAAGATTTTCTAAATGTCTATTTTACCTAACTTAAATTATCTTTTAAAAAGTAATATCCATTTTTTTTATTATTGATAGTAATTTATCCTTAAAATTGTTATATCATTGTTTTTGCAGTATGTTGTAAACATTGTTTTGCTTTCAAACAACCGTCACTAAGTTAAAGGTTTATGCAAAAAAAATTAGTAACATAATATTTTTTTTTCTATTTATGATCTCTAATTTAATCCGATTTATATATATATTTCGGTTCAAATAATATGGCCTTAATCTTTTTGAATTCAGCCTAACATTTGAAAATCCTTGTTTAAAGAATGTGATCCTGTAAAAACAACCTCATTTTTCAGTCTCTCTTAGAAAGAAACTGAATCTTACAACAATCCAATATCTTTCCAAATCTTAACAGTTGTCGGCTGGAACTTTTATATAAATCGGCCAATAAATCTAGCTTTAAACTTATGAAAAAATACATTATATTATGTATTACGGTTAATATTTATTTACTACAAATCCTTATCCTTCCTTTATATTTATAAAATTGCCTTTAATATTTATAAAGTTCACTTTATTATATTACTTTAAAAAAATTTGTAAAACATTCTGCAACTTGGTTATAAGCACGACATTTTATAAGGAAAAGACCTGAAAAAAAACTATGTATTTTTTAGCTTATTTGAAAAAAAATGTTGATCAATATATCATAAGATTGAAATTTTTTCTTAATTTTCCCTTAGCTAACATTTTCGAAAATTTATTTTTAAATCACAATATAGAAAACTACATGAAATGTTTCTCCAGTTTCAGATTAGTTTTGAATTATATAGAAAATTGAGAAGTTATGATTCCAAAATTTTAAGTATTGTATTAGCCATTAACATACATTTTCATTTATCTATTGACATTCAAACCAGATCATGTTTAATATCATAGCTAAAAAATCTAACTTCGGCCACCATTTTTACCTATTTATTAATGGATACCGGTTCTTTGAGCTCATGAGACTTCATACCTATAAATGCTATTTACTCATTTGCTTCGTACCTAAATATTAATCCTTCAAATATAAGCCTAATTGATTCATTGTAGATTCAACAGTGCTGAAGGCAATCGTAATGCATTTTTTTAAAAGAAACCAGACAAGAGAAAATATTTAACCCCTTAACCGGTTTATTTTCCTTACTCTCTGATAAGATGACACCTTCTATTTTGGGAATATTTTCTTATTTTGATTCAAATGGAAATCCATGGAATACTTGGCTTATCTAAGTATTCGAAATCATTTTACTATTGAATTATAACTGTTATGAATGATTTATTTTTTGTTTACAACTATCAAAATTTGATAAATCGATGCATGTAAGGAGTACGGACAAACCGGTTAAGGGGTTAAAACAGGTTTCATGCATTTGTCTTCCATATTGATAGCAAAAAAATGTTAATTAAATTTTTTCTACTAGAATATATGTCTAAGATTATGGTATATGATCTGATTTCCATGTAATCAGAGGCCGCGGTGGCATGGGGTAAGATTTCGATTTTGGAACCGGAAGGTTTCTATTTCAAGACCCGATTCCACCGAAGAACCGTAGTTTAAGCGGGTTTGGTGCATGTTAAATCCACTGGGACAGACACCCTCCCGTTAGTATGGTGAGAGAGTTTAGAGAGGGGGTTCCCGCCCAAGTGTCGCCCTCGTCATCTGACCACGGTTCAAAAAATACGAGATCTGTTACAAAAATAGTCCTAGTGTTGCATTAAAATGGGACTTTAATATCGCTAAGGAAAACTAAACTCATGCAATATGGAACTTTACTGGATAATAACTGAGATATTTACGTACAAAGCATTTTATTTACTTTATTATTATATATTAATAATATAAATATACGTTATTATATAAATTTTCAATACAACTGCTTTAATAAGTTGTTTATTACGAATAAGTAATCTAATAAATGATGATTGATTTTTAGAGTAAAATGTAAATAATTTATTGAAATAAGTCTAATGCAAATTTCTTTAAAATAAAGAATAGGTATTAAAATTATCTTTAACAGAATATACGCCTAATTATATAAAAATTGCCTTAAATTTAAGGAAAAAAATATATATTAAGGGAAAGGTACTGAAAAGAATCATTTGCTGTGTGTATTTTAAAAGAATGAAGATCACCAAACAGCGATTGTGTGCTTCTGCGTTGTAGAACATTTTAGCAAACATCATGAATAATTCAAACAGCAGCAATCGCATTCAAGAGATACTAGATTGCACGATTCTAAGATAGATTCGAAAACCCAAGAGAATTAAAATCGTGATTCCCAAGTAAATTTAAATTCTCCACCACCAAATAAGTAACTAATTCATCTAGTTCCCCCCCATACTAATGAGATTAGACTTAACATGTTTTGACCGATTATTTAAAACGATTCTGTTTATTTTTCTAATGTTTGATGCATTTAAAATTTTAACATTGTTAATTAATCGATAATTCCTATTCATTATGAATTGCTCTCGGATAAAAGTAATACAGAATAAAGAAAATTAAAAATTTCTAATATGTGTTACATTACCTCAACTAGTATAGAAAATTCAAGCATTTTCCGTCTATACAATTGGCTTTGAGTCCTCAATTGACGTTGAAAATTAAATGCTAGTATTATTTTTTGATCAATTATTTATAGTAATTACAATTGCTTGGCCTGGATATCGTGGTTGGTAGGGCGTTGGATTCGCATCCCTTGGATTGCGAATTCGAACCCACCAGCCGATGATTTGTGTGTGTGTGTGTGTGTGTGTGTGTGTGTGTGTGTGTGTGTGTGT
>JAOUZG010049108.1:12267-29641 GCA_026289955.1 Argiope argentata
TGTGTGTGTGTGTGTGTGTGTGTGTGTGTGTGTGTGTGTGTGTGTGGCGGAAGTTAAATCTGCCGTGGTCACAAAGTCCTCTATGTCGAGAGTAATACCACTGGGAGTAGTTGGTCAGAAGTGATTATTCTCTGTTCCAAATATAAATTATGATCTGAGAATGAATGAATGAACCCTCAGAAGCTACTTCACCTCTCATTCCGTTGTAAAATGGAACATGAAAACAACAATTGTAATTATTTAATAAAAAGTAACTAAAATAGTTTACTCCTAATAACCTAAGTAGGAATTGATTTTAAAAATTGTATTTTACTTGTTTGATTAAACTTCTTGATGTTTTCTCTTCAGGAAATAACATTAACTCTTTATATTTAAATTTAGTGTTTATTATTATGAAAATATAACTCTTTTGTCTGAAAAGCGCTTTTCTAGTTTTCCTTCTGGAAAACTCATTTCCAGACGAGAAAATTCGAGTCGAAGACTGAGCAATAATGAATACTTTTCACCGTTGCTCTAAAGATTTCTTTAACTAGCGATAACGTATTTTGAAAGTTTCTGACCCACTTTCAAGTTTCGTGAGAGACTGAACAAAAATTTGATAGTTTGACGTTTATCTGGGAGAGGTTAAGCTCTGAGAGCAGTTTAAACTTTTGTGACTACCTTGACAGCATTAAGGTATAGATTTAAAGAAATATTTCTCTATCTCTCTACTTTTTGATATCAGATAAGGAAATTGAATTTTATAAATAGATTTTATTTGAATTTCATAGAAATTTTAGAGGTTATTTTAAGTTTTTTCATGAAAATATAATCAAAAGCCACTTGTTAAAAAAGTTGCAGGAATCGGCTGGTTTAAAATCTTCCGTGTATTTCCCTAAGATTAAGTAAAATATTTTAATCATCATGGTTAAATAATTCAGAATAATTCGTCAATATTTCGAATAATTCTTTCTAAAATATTGTTCTCAAAATAATAGGCTTAAGTAACTGCTGCAACGATAATCATTTTTAGCTGTTTATTACATGCATAAATGTGATCTCGATTTAAAGCTAAAACATTTTCTATCTAAAAGTCATGTCTGAGCACTTTATTTGATTTTCGGAGTTTTTATCGTAAAAATATTTTTCTACTTTAATATCTTTTTTTAGTTTTATTCATCATAAATGTATTATTCATTATTTATAAATTTTGTTCCTTACACCTTACTTATGTGATATGAGGATTTGGAAATGAATGTTCATATTTCATCCTCAGTTAGAAATATAAGTTAATGACCTAAAATTTTAAAGTGAAATATTAATATTAATCTTAAAATTTTAATACTAATAAAATGTGCTAAAGGAGAAAAAAAAGTATGCCTTATATAAAGTAAATGAAGATTGATATAAAATGTAATTCATTTCGTTATTCGTCGTTAAATCCAATGGAACCAGAAGCCCTCCCACTAGTGTTTTGTGGAAGTTTGGTGTTGAAGCTACTGGCTCAGGTTTTGCCCTCGTCATCTAACCGAGGTTCAAAATTATGAAATTCGTCCCAAAATAACCCTCATGTTTCTTTCAAACGGGAGGTTGATATATCGAAGCTAAACTAAGCATGATTAACCCTTTCAATGCCAGCCGGGTGGTTTGGGGCGACTGCTTGCGTTTTAGGGGAGATGTATTTTAAACTCCCCTACTGTGTCAAACTATATCTGTCTATGAATCAGCAGATATTAAGCCTAAGAATCTATCAACCAAACTGGACAATTGTCTTAACATTTTGTTGATTTACATGATTATATTAAAACATGGATATATTTCCTGGAGTTAGTTCGGATGGAAAAAGAGCAATAAAAACAGCAAATCTAGACAACTATCACAAAAAATAAACTAGGAAATAAACATTATTAAAATATCAATAAGGAAATATATATTACTTTAAAATGCTTTATCGCTGTGTCATAAAAAAAAAGAAAACATACGTAGACTTTTGATTTCGATAGTTTCTATTGAAATCGATCCACTTTACCAAAACACTCGTATCTGAGCAAAGTCAATAAAATTGAGAAAACGGTAACCATAGCAATAAAAGTTTAGAAGTAATCATTATTTATAAAGGCTGTTACACAATTCTGATGTCGGAAACATATATCCAATAAATCTTAAAAATTTATTTGAAGTATATATTTCACCGAATTTTAAGATTAACTGAATATTTACAAAAATCATGAACCGTTTCCGAAATAATATCAACCTTTATTTGATTTTTGTACAGCTTAAAAGACAGACTCCTTTTTTTATTTTTGAAAGGAGAGATATAAAATATAGATCGGAATAAGCATCCCTAATATATTTTTATAAATAACATCTTTTTCGGTTGTGAATTTTTTTTCTCAAATTTTTAAAATGTTAGCATGAAAAATATTTACCACATCATTCGAGACAAATCGGGGAAAATAAACCCAATTTTATTAAAATAATAATGATAATCGATAATAACCTTTTGGGCGACAACAAATGCATTTTTCACTAATTTGCACAACAGAGTTGTAAATGATTCGTCAATAGAATGAAACAATTTTAAGAGAAGCATAAATGTCGGTGTCCTGGCTTAGAGGTAGCGCGTCCCCTCCATGATCAAGGGGTACCAGGTTCAAATCCTGGTTCGGGTATACTTGTTATTACTTATGGCATTTGCCCTGGACAAGCCCCCCGCTGATACAGCAGCAGATTTAAGCCGCAAGGAGCGTCTATAGTTTTCGAAGTAGCGCCAACTAGGGCCAAGAGTGCAACTTAGCTGCACACTCACCACATTTGCTTGCACATCCACTTTTTACAGGGTGGTATAGTCACACATCTCACAGATAGTACACAGAAGAACAAACATGTCTGAACCGGGACTCGAAACCGGAACTCCCAGGCCACAAAGAAGATGCAATACCTCTATGCCAGAAAGCCGGCATCGGGTATAGGTCTTTCTATGTTTTATCTGTAAGGTATGAGAATGTGCCGTACTCTTGGCCCTAGTTGGCGCTTCTCCTAAACAAGAGACGCTGATTAGTCTTAAATAACTGACTATCTCAGTGTGCTTGTCCATGGCAAAGAGCCATAAGAAACAACAGCAAAGCATAAATAATCATCTCGTTCAAACACTCGACTGTCTAGTGTATTTGAACAACCAATTAACGTGAATATTAACTAGGATCAATTACAAAATTTGAACTTCTAGACTAGAAATGCCCATATGCTAACTCTTACTATAGGAAGTATAACAATCATTGATGTTCGATTAACAGAACTACACCACTTTTGCTATATATTCCACGTAAGTATGGCAAATTCTAATCCCATATATAAGGTAATTCCTGTAATGATATTACTTTCATGTCCAGGAAGGTCATGTGGGCAATACTTAGCTTGTATGCCAGGTTGTTAGTGAAGAACTTTCAATTTGCATTTAATAGTTTCAACAGTTCATTATAAATCCAATAGTTCATTATAATTGGAATAATAGTTCATTATAAAGAATTAAACGTTAATAAAGTTATACTCAAAAAAATATAGGTAACCCATCAACTGTTAACATATTATTGGCACAATTAGTGTGTGCATAAAAAAAATCGTAGAATTGGCAAGGTGAAAAATATTGTTTTATTTACATTCTCATTAGGGATAAAGAGATCCATCTTTATGCATATCGATTTCTAAAAAAGGACTAGATGCTTAGTAAACTGGAAAATATTCCACACACTTGATTTTGAATTTTTAGAATTTGCGAACTTAATTGAAGAAAGTCCTTTATGGCATTTTCTTATAATAATGATACAAATGTTATATTGTTAGAAATTACAAAATTAGATAAAAATAATTCTCAAAAACTATATTGGTTTGTTTAAGACTATATTAATTGCATATGCAGGTAAGAAATATATTGCCCATTATACCTCTTCAAAAAAATAATAATATTACAAAGATATTCAAATTGTGTTGTTAATATAACATGCCAAAATATATTTCTAAAAATATTCTACTATTCTTTGTTGCTGTTATTTATTCGTCTTTTTGTTACTTAAATTATCCTATTATCAGATGAAACATATATATTTATAGGCAAGAAATGCAAGCTTCATTTCAGAAAATTTTTTATTATTTGAAATAACAAAACAATCAAAACAAATTTTTTACATAAAACTAAACTCATTACCGGAATATTTTTATAAGTTCAAATATTAATACAATCCATTAGCTACCTTTTATTAGTATTTAAAAATCAAATGCCATAAATAATTTATAAAGTTATATAAATATCGAATAATCTTAAGTGCAAATTAAGATTATATTTGGTATATTATGATTTGTTTATTCAACGATGAATTATAAAAATGAATTATTAAATGAGAATAGCTAGTTATTTTTATCAAAAATCTTGTGGCCAAAACCGTAAGCCAAAATCATTAAATCGAAAAGAGGTAAAAGTAAAGCGAATTTAAGTCAAAATATATATCAGAAGAAAAAATAAAAAAAACATCCATTTAAAAACGTGCTTATTTAACTTATTTAGAGTAATAATATCAATATTTCGTTTATACAATTTTATTTTGACGATCTTAACTTTGATTTACTTTTTTAAGATTTTTATATGTTTTATTTTACTTTACTTAAGGCAATCAGGGACCTTTAAAATGACTTTTTGCAATTTTCACCTTAGCAGTTTGAAATTTTACAGACATTAAGAGTAATACTATAAGAGATGATACACAAAGATTTAAAGCATTATATTAATTTATTTATGAGTTAGGGAGAGGTTAATATATAATATTAGCGATAAATAATGTTAAAGAAAAATGTTCGATGCGCTCCAAATTTGTTCGAAAGCACTCCTATTTTTATTATTACTTACTCTAACCCTTTTGACACAAAAGTTGGGATTAATCTTGAAGTTTGAGTTTGAAATGTCAAAATTGACCTATGTAATAACTTAAAACTACTTATACTTTTTTCAAAAATCAGTAGTTTTGATTTACTATATTTGGAGCGCAAGGAACATTTTCCATTGACTTTATTTATCGCTAATATTATATATTAACCCTCTCCCTAACTCATAAATAAATTAATATAATGCTTTAAAACTTTGTGTATCATCGCTTATAGTGTTACTCTTAATGCCTGTAAAATTTCAAACTGCTAAGGTGAAAATTGCAAAAAGGTCCCTGGTCGCCTTAATAATTCTTTTAAAAGAGAATTAAGATTTCAAAGAATTTTTTGCAACGGAATTTCAAATCATTGTTTTAATTATAATAACGTCCTGTCGTAAAGCCACGCTAGGGCTATTTTGGGTCGTATCTCGTAATTTTCAACAATGATCAGATGACGAATGTGGCACAGGAACTGGATGCCTTTTTACACACACCACCAACTTTAGGACACTTGGTCCTGACGTATTTAACGTGCAACAGACCTCCTTAAACGGCAAATCAATTTGGTAAAATCAAGTTTCCATCCTAAATCCCTACACCTGACGAGCTGAGTCCTTAGCACTATTCCGCCATGGCCCGAATTTTAGATCATAAAATTGATCTGTATTCCTACAATGCAAATATATTCTTTACATTTATGAAATTAAATATTATTAATTTAATAAAGTTCTACAACACAAAAGAAAATATGTTGCATTTTCTAAAATATATATATAAAATGTATTTGGCGGATGTTAAATAGATTTTTAAGTTAGCAATTGAGGTATTGAATGGCGCGTGAAGGTGAAAATTGCTAAATCAGTCGCTTTATTTTCCCCATATATACTTCTAAGTTAACCGAACAATTTCAAAACCAATAACTTGACACCGCACATTTCGACAATTTGAACACTTTATAATATATAATATATTCTCAGCATAAATCATATGCAATAGTGAAAGTTTTACAATAGTGAAACACAGAAAAACTAAAACTTGAAAAGAAAAATCCTAAAACTTCGTGGTAAAATATTTCCAGTCATGAATAGATCATCGATCATACTCTGTAGGAAAGCTCGAGTTTCACTGGGAAAATATTTTAAGATGGATGGTAATATTAACCTTTTGGAAATAAATCCTTATTAATCTGACAATAATTTATTGTGCGCAATAAAAGTGCGTTAGCTATAAATTTTGACCTATTTAAACCTATTAAAAGTTGAAGTTTTATAAATCATTCTGTAATTTCCAGAAAGTGTCAATCTAAGTAGACAAATAAAAAGTTTATGGAAACAATAGCTATAAATACGATCAGACTTTAAAATAATGTTTCTTGTTTAGAGATATTATTAGAAAATCCAATGAACAAAATGAAACCAAAATGCATATACATAGAAAAAGGCATAGGGAAATTATTTCCAAAATTTTTTATCAGTAGTACCATATTTGGTACACAGAAAAGGTCAGAACTTTTCAATACTGTAGGGGTATAGCAATGCTGCATGCAATATTTTCTGTAATTTTCATATTGCATGTCATATATTCCTAAATGTGTAGCTCTTATTACTCGAAAATTAATTAAACATTTTATAGTCTATTTTTAAAAAATTCGTTTTCATCTTCGTGATACCATTATCTCTTTCATTCCTGCGTCCATGCACAGGTTAGTGCGTCTTGCCCGTGATCCGGTCGTCCAGAGTTCTAGTCTCGGTTAGGGCATGGCTGTTCTTCTGTTTTCTATCTGTGAAGTGTGTGAATGCGCCCCCTGCAAAAATGAGGTTTTCAAGTGAGTGTGTTTGTGTGTCATCCTCATATGAGCTAGAAGTCAGACTTTTGCCCTCAGGGGTAAATAATCTGAGAGTCTACTGCATCCCTCCTTTCGCTCCTCTGGGGAGGGGCTGTGCAAGCAACTGTGATGAATGTGTATCCCTAATCAGCGCAACTTCAAAACAAGAGAAGCTCCTTTCGGCTTAAAACTCGCTGGTGTCTCGACGAAGCTTGTTCATGGCAAGTGTCGCTAATAACATTAACATAATCTCTTTTATGAAAAACTTTTCTTGATACCTTATGAAAATTCGATTTTTTTATAGAGTTCTTATGAAATTTGATGTCTTGCCTCCAAATAATAATTTTATCTGTAGATTGGAAAAAAAAAATTTGAAAACAAAAGTAGAGATAATAATAATAAAATAATGAATCCGGCCTGAAGACTTTTTCAAGGGTCACCCTCAGGCAGGGATTCTCGTGACCCAAAAATCCCAAGAAAAAGAATATCTTAAGTAAAAAGATACCAGAAAAAATTAAAATCACACAAAACGAAACCAAAACTTACAAAACAAAAAAAATTAATAAAAAATTAAGTTTTAAGAATGAAAATGGAATATAAAGAAATTGAAATTTTTCTTCTTTCATATGACATTTATCTCAACAGATTAACTATTTCCTGACCAGTCCTTTGTTTTCCATATTAAATTTTTGAAATACAAAATTCAAACCAATCGCAAGATTTTTTTAAAAAATAGCAATCCAAAAAATTCTGAATAATTAAACAAATGTATTATTTTTATAACATTTTTAATATCGGCACTTAAGTACTGATGTTTTTAAGTTCAAATTTACAATACTACCTATGATTGGAATCGATACTAAATGCTTGAATTTGAATTACAAGTTTTACGTTTTAAAACTTTTAAATATTTTAGTTTTAAAAAAATGTTCCATTCTTTCATCTTTTATCGTAAAAACATATAAAAGTCCTATAATCTACAATTTTTAAAAAAATTACTTTCAAGAGAGATAGAGCAGTTTCGGTAATTTGTATTACTGTCCTATATATGAAACCTCTAGAATTGTTAAATAACTCTTCCATATGGCATACCATTGGGGGTACTGGGTCGCAAATGATTGTTCTCTGTTCCAAATCTAAATAACGATCTGTGGATGAATGAATTAAAGGCATGAATGAAGTCCGCACATAAAAAGGGTTTGTGACGTGTGTGAGCTAGAAGAAGACTTCTGCCCTCGGGTGCTCAAAGCTACCCTCAGAATTTACTGCTCCCATCCTTCTGCTGTAAACTGGAACACGAGAACAGCAACAATCAAATAGAATAATATCTAGATTATAACAAGACATGAGATTTATATGAGCTCATCAATTAAGTTGAATAATGTGTACAACAAATTTCTGCTCTGTTCTCTGAGTATTATTCATTTCACTGATTTCTAACTCTTAATGTTATAATTGGGAAGGAGGTAGTTAATTTAAGTGCATCCTTATGCAACATTGTTGAATCTTTTCTTCTGCTGATAGTACAGCGAATTATTTGAATTCCCAAAATGGACGCCAGTATTGATTAGTTCCTAACTCCCCAAAAATCTATGAATGGAAATCTTTTTTTCGTTCTTCTATGAAGTAAAAATAAGAAGCAAATTTAATTAAAAAGAATTTATTATGTAGAAAACCTGCACGCATATTTCACCTCTTTTAAAAGTCATTCCTCGTCTTTATTTAACCCTATAAAGGTCACTTTTTTCTGGTTCTAGAACATTAAAATATTTTTAGGACTGGGTTTGACTTAAGTAAAGTAATGCATTTGACTTATTAATGCTAATATGATAAATGTCAAAGATAAATGTCCCTAGTAGCACACAAATATTGTAAAATACTGATCAATATTCACAATATTGTTTAATGTTGTGGAATATTGTTTAATATCATATAATATCGCACAATATTGTACAATATTATGTTACAGGATGTGCTACATGAGGTATGAAGTGATAACTCATTTCTGATATATTTTCGGAAGTGACATTAATGGATATCATAAATAACTGAGTTTTATTCATACCGTTCAAGTTCGTAGATTACCATTTTGTATTAAAATTAACTTACTTCAGAAATTTTTAACTATTGTCTGGTTTCTTAAAGAATTTTTAAAGGAACAGAACAGCAAGCCGTCTCATACCCCCGTATCTGTGACCATTTTGGTCACTTCACGGTTGGACTTATTATTCATTTAGGATTGTGAAATTTTTATGCATATGTATTAAAATATAAATAAATAAAATTTCTTTATAAGAAACATTTTAAAATAATAAAAGCTGTGCAATTTTTAAAGTTTTTGAAATATTTCAGTTGATTTAATTTTTTATTTTTCTATTCTTTTTTTACTAAGCTATGTAAATTTTTTGGAACAAAAATAAGTAGGATTTTGTAATTCCAATCAAATGTTAATATTTTAGAAATAATTTTTTATACACTTATTGAATATTCATAAGAATTTTATGTTTCTCTGATCGAAAATTAACTTTTAATTACCTCAAAAATTTCGAGAAATTTAAAAAGTTTTATTTTAATATTTAACATAAATATTTATTACCAATTCTAATTAATTTTTTCAAAAATTAGAATACCCGGGACATTTCAAAAATAATTCGACTATTTAAAGTCTCATTTTGAGAAAAGCTACTAAGATATACTATTTTTCTTTAGGCCATTCAAATATTTATTTCCTATTTACATTATATTTCATTAAAATATATTTTATAACACTATTTTAGTTAAATATGAATATATATTTAGGTAATGAAAGGATAAAAATAAAGTTTTATGTTTGAATCAATTTTTGCTTAATTCAAAATCTATTGTTCTCTTAAGATTACACTAATTCATGATTTTGCCTATAGAACACGTAGTTTATGGTATCAATCTTTTCAAACTTAGATTAATATGTTTTTTAATATTTCTTTGTGTCTGAAAGGAAAGGAAATGAGAAAGAACTTTACTTGATTCTCTGTTAAAATTTGATTACTTATAATTATTCATAATATAACTATAATGTTACTGTTGTTATTTATGGCACTTGCCAGGGACAAGCCCCACTGATACATCAGCGGATTTTAAGCTTGAGATATACGTCTTTTGTTTTACAAATAGCGCCATCTAGGGCCAAGAGTATGACTTAGTTACACACGCACCACAACCCTTTTTAGGGGGTGGACTTCATTCATGCAAATTCATTCATTCATCTCAGATCGTAATTTAGACCTGAAACAGAGAACGATCACCTCTGACCCAGTACCCCAGTTGTATTATTCTAGACATGGAGGACTTTGCGACCACGACAGATTTTTAGAGCGCCAGCTGCTTCACAATCGGGGAATCTTTTGGCCGGTGAGTTTCGAACCCGTAACCTAAGGAATTCGAGTCCAATGCTCTACCAACCAGGCCATCCCAGCCATAACTGTTATGTACAGTAATTTTCTACATCACAGCTATTTTGTGTGAAGTATTCTGAAAAATCTTTTAATTTCGTGCAAAAGACATTTAAATAAAGTGTGCTTAAAACGTTTTATATAAAGTTTCTTTGTTTTGAAAGAAATTGTTTCTTAATTAAGTAATCAAAACTATTCTCGAAACTATGTAAAGTATGATAAATAATTCAGAGTTAGTCGAACTCACAAAATATCTAAATGGTTGATAATCAAAAAGAAAGAAGAGGAATACAGTTGCTATAAGAACAGAAATATTATTATTTCAAATACTAATAAGACCAGATGCATTTTTCTATTACCACTAATATAAGTTGATTAAACAAATTTCTTCAGAATTCCTATGGAAAATAAGTTAATTCCGGTTTCTAGGATGAACATCTATCTTAAATTTTCTATCTGCTTTTATCAGAAAAGTATGGAAAAGCAACAACATTTAATAAAATAAGGAAACTGAAAATTTCAAGGCATTTTTCAATCAAAATATGCCAACAAGTAAATAACGATTCTTTCAGAAGAAGAAGTTTACTTGTTGGCATATTTTGATTGAATTGTTTTTATTGAATTGTTTATTGTTTCTGTCAGTTCTCCAATTTATCGTTAAAATAAGATGGGAGATAAATAGAACATACGGGAGAGTGTAGGGGATACTCAGAAGTTGTTAACACTTTTCATACGTCGATATCGGGGGAATATATTTGTAGTTCTATCAGGAAACTAAAAGCAAATAAATTGCCTGCAAGGGAAAAGTTTCAGTTTAGCTTTTCTTTATCAATTTTGGGTTATTTATTATTGAGTTCATTAATTAATAACGTAGAGAATTATTTTATATCAAAATAGTTCAAAGAAGACATTTCCTTATCATTTGATGCATAATTACACACAACAAAAATTTCATTTTGCAAACCACTAAGTAGACAAAAGAAAGAAAAATTACGTATATTTGGATTGTAGCTTCAAAACATATAAAATTGAAAGTTGTTGTGTTGTGATTAATAGCACTTGCCGTGGACAAGCCTCCGCTGATACGATCAGCAGATTTTAAGCCTAAGAATGCGCCTCTTTGTTTTACAAGTAGCGTCATCTAGGACCAAGAGTACGACTTAGTTATACACACGTCACAACCCTTTTTAGAGGGTGGACTACATTCATGCATATTCATTGATTCATCTCAGATCGTAATTTAGACCTGGAACAGAGAACGATCACCTCTGACCCAGCACCCTCAGTGATATCACTCCCGATACGGAGGACTTTGCGACCACGAACAGATTTAACGAGCTCAAGTCGCCATACATTCGGGGAATCTTTTGGCCGGTGAGTTTCGAACTCGTAACCTAAGGATTACGAGTCCAACGCTCTACCAACCAGGCCATCCCGGCACCACGTGATACATAATTAACACATTACAAAAATTTAATTTGGCAAACTACTAAGCAGAAAGAAGAAAGAAAAATTACGTATATTTGGAGGATAGCATCAAAACATATAAAATTAGAAGTTAGATGGCCTACTCAATTGCATTGATCGTCACAATAGACTCTTCATATTTGAATATGAGAAGCTTCCGGTATGATAATTAGTTCTCTCTGTCTTTCTGAGAGCAGAAATTATGTGAACCCTCTATTGATGATGAGGCATGCCCCCTACTGGAATAGTAGTACCGCGATCGGTGATGGTCCCTAAAATTCTACTATTGTTCTCACCTATGCTATTCCGGCGTTCCGATCATTCGATTTATTCCATGTGTGTTCATTCTGTGGGCTCTTTGGACTAGATACTTTTGAAAGAAGACATAAAATATATAAAGGATTATACCTTCTACTTCTAGGATTGGCATCTTTGGCGGATATGACTTATTTTACTAACCTGACCTTAAAAATTCACGCCAACACATCATTCAGATGCACTAAAGAGCTCTATGTCAAGTGATTAGTTTTACGAATTACCAATTATATTTATTCTTATTGGTAACATCATATAAATTCACATCCTTACTACCGTCTTCATAAAAATTGGCACTTAGCAAGGTTCTGTTTTTATAGAACAAAATATATATACTTTTAATTCAACCAAAATAATTTGAAAGTAACTGATTTGAAAGGAAAAAAAAAACAAGTGTATTCTGTATTTCCAGAATTAAACTAAGAATGTTTAGTAAAATTAGTTACAATATTCTAGCAGTAGTTACAATATTCTAGTTGTCGATACAATATTGCATACAAAAAACCTCAAATATTAAAAGGGAAAAAAAGAGATAAGGCAAAAACCAAACACTACAAACATTAAAGAAAGCGAGAGCAAAATCCTCCAAAAAATATTTGGACATACATTTTACTTGATTCAATCAAAATAATATCGTTAATCAGATTTGAGACAATGATTTGCAAAGAGTATATTGAAAGCTAATGTAATTTAGATAAGAATTTCTCCAAAGAATATTTTCAGATTATCTTCCAAGATTCCTGATTTTTCATGACCACACACTAATGCAATGACTGCAGATACCAATATTCGATATATATATATATATATATATAAATATATATATATATATATATGCATCACAGCACAAAATTATGTTTTTTTAGTAAAATTAATACACAAAAGTGATTATAATGAAACTTCCCCTGGAAACTGCATCATAAAACACAAACGGATGAACGAATTACAACAATTGTTGTTATACAGGCTACACGCAAGATGTGATCATGGAATAAGAAAAAAAATCCTCCTCAAAAGGATATCGAATTTTCAATATCACATAGCATGTGATTTCTTTGAAATGATAGGAACTGTGAAAATAACGTTTTTGAAGCTATGATTGGCTTTCATCAAATTATGATTTTAAAGCTTTGTTTAAACATCTTTTTTTTTCTTTCACCTTAAAAATATACATTATTATATTTAAATAGAAATCTGTATAAAGTTTCCCATCCACACACATACCTTTTCCCATTTTATTTAAATGGAATTATTAACCAGAGAGCACAATGATGTGTTGGCGTGAATATTGACGCTTGTGCTCTCTGGTTAACAAAGGAAAAAATAACATTAATAACATTGTAGAAAGTTTCAGAATATAAAAGTTAATTTTGTTTCAAACTTTTCCAATGCTCATCTGTTTTTAAAAGTAGGTTTACTATTTTTTCTTTTTTTGGAAATAAAATGTTAAAACTTTGATCAAGTTTTTCGCATAAAATTCTAAATTATCTAATAAAGGAAAATATTAGTCTGTCCATTTGTCGGAAGTGAGACACAAATTTGTCCAAGTGAGACACAAGTGAGACACAAATTTGTCCAATTTGGTTTAAATATTCTTCGATGGGTGAGAACGTGAATCTTTAAATACTTTTTTTATGTTGATTAGAATTTTATCGATTACAAGGAAAGGGATTTTTTTCCTATGATAAAACTTTCGAAAAACACATTGCAAGAAGATTTTTTTTACTAATTTAATTAGAATAGTTTACTGAATTTTGATTATTTTTTTTAAAAAAATTGCATTGTTTTTAAATAGTATTTTAATTGATGCAATGCAACCCGAATCCTTTTCTTTGCTTCATGAAATACGAATTGTCTTTGTTAAATAGTTGGATTGCTAGGATGTTGGTAATGTTAAATTTCACTTAAATTTATTTAATACGATAAAGCTTACATCGTTTTCTTTGCAAATTTTTAATAAGCACAAGTTTTAATTAAATTTTAGTCATGTCCTTTTCGTACTTTATAGTTTTCTTTTTCCTTAATTACACCTCATAATAAGTTAAAATTTCCTGACATTGTATCGCCATTAAATTTATTGGGGTAATCAATCAACTTTTGTCAAAATTCACTCGTTGTTTGTTAGTTTGTTTTTCGAAATATTGTAGTTTTTTTTATTTCACATTCAAATTTGCTAATAAACAAAATTTTTCTACACTAACGTCGGGGTTCCTACTCTGCCAATTATAAGATGAGCGATAGACATTGCAACCGTAGAAAGAGACTGATAAATGTTTGCCACAATTTCATACAACAGATTCAGGCATTCTATTCTTGACTATAAATTGCCATTTTGGCGTGCCTAAAGTTTTCGTTTTCACTGCGTATCGTATTAAAATAATGAATATTTACATAGAGAAATCTTGTAAAATAAAAGAAAGTCAACGTACTTAGATTTGGAAAACTATATAGTAAAAATGAAAAACACAATTTTTTTAAAAAAAACCTCGCATGAGAAAAAACAAAGTCTAAAAAGACGTCCAAATAAATCTACGATAAATTATTAATTTTTTTCGCGCCAAATAAACCGCCAAATTCTACAAATCTATGCGCTGTAAGAAAAAAAGTGATTATTATTGTCCCGTCCGGGCAAGTCCGTGCCATGGACCAAATTGCCTTTTTCAGCCTTCCTATAAATGTGTTGCCTACAGACTGTCTTAGTAACTGACTGAGTGTACCGTAGCCCAACTCTCACATGAACTTTCAGAAATAAAAAAAATCGTAAAGTTATTACTGAAGAAACATTGAAAAGGTTTCAGTTTTAAGAGAGCAAGACAAAATAGTACAATATTCAATTCTTTTTATAAATTGAAATTCGGGAAAATTTTGTTTTTCAATCCAACTGTTATAAATTAAATGACGTGTCTTTGAATTTTCAAATGTAAAAATCCCATTTGTGTAGTCACATTTTTGAAAGTCACAGAAGGAAAACAAAATCTTAATGAATGTGTCATTAACCATCCCATTTTCATTTTATTTAAGTTTTCAAAAGATTTTCTTAAGTATGCATTTTTCTCTCCGATTTTTTACTAAATTTGGTGAATTTTAAATCCAACTGCCTTGCTTGTAGAGCTCTATCAATCAAACATACATTCTTCCTCATATTTAACAAATATTTAATCATTTGATTTTTTTTCTGTAATTGAACTTCTGTTAAAGAAAGAGATTATATTTATTACACACGTAGTTTTTTCATTGGGAATAATATAGTGAAGTACAATACCGGAAAGGAGAAAGTGCAATTAGAAGACAAATTATATGGACATAAAAGTTTCTAATATACTATGACGTCTATGTACGCAATAAACAGAGCTAGCGTGGGACCATTTTGTATTTAAAATTACTTTGGTGGAGTTAGGAACATTAAAGTACGAAAAAGAAATTATATTGAATTGAAATACAATAGAATTAGTTAGACCCCAATGTATATTAACGCACAATTAATGTAATTTAATTTATTTTTAATCATCAGTCCCTTAAAATGTATACAGCCTTTTCAAAGGAAAGGTGGTAAACTCCATTCATTTCGATCAGAAATTTAAGCCCATAATTTAAATGCTAAAATTCAATACTGCTTCAAACAAGCCATTAATGTAATTGATGTAATACTTGTGAAAGCGTTCAGAAATATATTAAATTACTTTAACGAGATATGATTTTAGACATTAATGCTACTGTCACAAAACGAGTGTATAGCGAAATTGAAATTCGTATTTTAAATGCCAACATTCAATGCTGCATTGGCCCTCATTGATAAATTTAATGCTATGCTTCAATAAGTAATACTTGTAAATAACTTTCAGAAATTTATTCTCTTATTTCAAAAACGGCTTAAATTAATCCTATTTTAGTTTATTAAAAGACGATTGCATGGTAAAATATAAGTTGCATGAATTCAAAAATCATACGGATATTAGATATAGGATAATTGTATAAATAATTATCTCTTATTTCTAAGTCAATAAATAAATCAGAGAGCGAGAGACTAAAGAATATTATTACGTAATATCTGTTTTTGCTTATGACTATCTGGTTTTAGTTTCATATAGTATTATCTTTCAATATCATAAGTCGCAGGAAGTTATTTTTTTCTCAATACTTTAAAGAAAATTTCAATTCAGAAAAGGCTTGCATTTAATATAAAACCAGTCATTCCTATATTCGATTATCTAATTTTTAAATTTAATGCTTTATTCATAGAAAGGGCAAACTCTTCCTTAAGAAATTCAGGATCAATTAATCAATCAGAATCAACTAGTTTGAACTTCGAAAATGAAAATGGGAATTAAAAGGTTTCTCCTTACCTATGTCTTTTTATCTCTTGAGCAATTTGGCTCCCATCCATTTAGATAGTTATTTAAAGCAATTATCTCTCATTTTTCTCGAAATTAGAATCCAGAATCGGGAAACGAAACGGTTCGTTCAAACAGAATGAAAAATAGAATCGTCGCTAAAACTGGCAATTTTTTTAATCCATTTAGTTAAATATATTTTCCTTTTCAAACGATCAAAATTTCCTTTCTCTACACATAAAATTGATATAATTAAATATATCAATCACAAAAACAAAATTCAAATAAATTCTAGCGACAGTTTAAAAGTTGGTACCTTTATGCAAACCAGCAGTGAATTCATTTCTGCGAATTTATAGAAAATCTGCAGTGAAGGATCGCTAATTTTAGAAAATCTGCAATAATTGAAAATTAGTTCGCATTTCTATATTTAAAAAATTCTTTTTTTAGTATAAATAATATTTTTTCAAAAGAAATATTCTCATTGATAACGGGTATTTTTGTTTTCAATATCTGCTCTGTATTTACCTTTAAGTAATAACAGAAATAAGCAATGTTATTTTAAATTTAGAAAATTGTTTTAGAAAATTACTATTGAAAATTATGCCTTGTCTTCAACATTCAGCGCATTTTTAATGATATTTTTCTGGAAACCTTTATAATAAAATATTAAGCTTTTAAACTTTCCTTATTTTCACAAAATGAATAACTAATGCATTTTTTCTCATTGTACTGTTAACTGAATATTTGAATTATTTTATTTAATGAAATTTCCTGGCGTTTAGCTTTAAATTCGTTTTATAAAAATTAAAAAATACTATTGCTTATACTTGTCTAATTTTTATCCAATTATTCACTGTTTGGTCAATAATTCCTTTTCTCATCTAAAGATGTAATTCATGAATTTTTTTCTCTATTATTTTACATTTAATTCACAGTAGTTAAACTGAAGTTCATACATTGCGACTCATTAAGTTGGTTTAAAACATATACATTCAATTATCTGTACATTCACTCGTCATTACTAATATAAAACTGCTCAAAAGCAACACGGGAATACTTTAGATATTGAAGCAGATATTTAACATCCAGAATATATATATATAGATA
>JAOUZG010049108.1:39641-63161 GCA_026289955.1 Argiope argentata
GTTTTAAATTTTATTTTTTCAATCAATTGTCTTCTACAATCTATGAAAATAAATTAATCATAGAAAAAAAGATATTTTAATTTTTCTTTCTTCTCAAGTTTGTTTTAATAGGCATTAATATAATATACATATCATGGTTAATGAAAGAGTAATGATATCAAGGATTAGTTTCAATTCATAAAATAATTCTTAAATTCATTTTTAAATTTTTATTGATAGCAATAAAACTGAAAAAAAAATTGATATTCTTTCTCCTTTTCAGAAAATAATTATACATATAACAATTAACTGTAATGTTAATTAATGTTGTAAATTATTAAGTAATTAGTGCAGTAAATGTTGATAAATTATTTTTAATAACAAACACTAAAATTAAGCAATAAAATTCATTTGTCATAGATAAAATTTATCCAGAAATTTATTAAGTCTATTTCATCATTTAAGTTTTTTTTTAATTTTTTATCATTTTAACAATTTATTTTAAGTAACAATTGAAGCATGGTACCTGACTGATTTCCTGAACATTTGTTTTCTAAAACTGTTATTTTGAGTTTAAAACTTTTAAAATACTTAATTTGTCCATTTTGATTTAATATTTTAATTTAAAAACAAGGGCAGAAAAGTATTAGAATTATCGATACAAGGTCAGAAAAATATGTCAATATTGCACAGATCCCTTCAATTGATTTTTTTAACAATAAATAGTAGTAAAGGTGTTCTTAACTTCTAAAATGTATCAAACATAAAAGTTCCAATGATTTTAAAGTTTCAAAAATTATTTGCAATAATATACATTCCAATTATAGATATTAATTTTTTTTAAAAAAAATTTCTCAGAAACTTTTAATTGTTAATATATTTATTTCAGTTTATTCAAAGCTTGTTGATTTCCTGAACATTTGTTTTATAAAACTGTTATTTTGAGTTTAAAACTTTCTAAATCCTTAGTTACTCTAAACATCAATAATTTAATTTAAAAGCTTTAATTTAGCTAGCACAGATTCACTCAATCAATTTTTTTTAACAATAAACAGTAGCAAAAGTGTTCTTATCTACTAAAACATCAAACTTAAAAATTACGCCTACTTTAATTTTTCAAAAACTATTTACAATAACAAATGTTCCATTTATAAATTTACATTTATTTTTTAAATGTTTACCCAGAAACTTATAAATTGCCAATATATTTATTATAGTTAGTTATCAATTTGATGATTTCCTGAAAATACGTATGAAAAATTCGTTTTATGATATTGTTATTTTGAGTTTAAAACTTTTTAAAACTCTAGTTGATGTAATGCTTTGTTTTTTAAAAGTAGAAAATCGTATTAAATTTGCAAAACTTTAAACAATGAAATTTATCTGAATATTCCCACTTTTTTTTCCTCTGGAAAAATTCTTAAAACTATAAAGTAGTTTTAATTTGATAAATTGGCATATGCTTTTGTAAGCTGAAGTTTAATTTAAGGAACATGTTTAAATTAAATAGAGGGTTATAAATTCAATATAGATATTTACCAGACTGTAAAAGCCTGCGGCAAAACTTCCGCTTCTGACATTCTTCCAGAAGCAACAACGGTTGATAATGGCCATGGCCGAGCACGTGAGATGCGAAAGCTTCGATGAGAGACGTAACTATCCGAGAATCTCCGCGCCAAGAGTTTGTTTTAATCTGAGATGCCCCCTTCTATCGCAGGAGTATATTCGGCTCCTGAATACAGCGCCATCTGTTGCTCCCAATGCCCTGTGTTAAACTATCCTGATTTTTTTTAAAGAATGAAAATAATCTTTTCAGAAGTGATAAAAAATTCAATTAATACACATTTTTCTTTTTGATTTCAATATTTTTTGTGTTTTTAATATGTTTCAGAATTATTTATCATAAGCATTTCGAATGGGGTTTTTTTATTTGTAAGTTTTAGGAAATGGTACCGTTTGTTCAGAATCCAAATTTCATTTATATTAATAAATTAATTAAAAATTAAATTCTGACAATTCTGAAATTTTATTTAAATTAATAAGTTAACAAAAAATTAAAATATTATTCGTCGTCTGAAATTCAACCAAAAGAACAAAAAACAAAATAATTCATTCTTCAAAAAACAAAAATTCAAAATTTTAGTCCACCAGAATTTGAAGTGAAATATTTATTAAAACTTTCCATCCTCCAAAAGCATAACGGAAGACAAGTCAAACAAAAGCATATAAAAAAAAATTTAAATGATATCTGCAATGCATATTTTAATGTATCATGTCAGAACACAAATTCTTGAATGGCCAAGCACCACGTGCTCGTGCAAGTTAAATTATATTTTTATTCATTTTAATGGCTTTATCGAATGAGTCCCTTTGGTATTGCCAATGATCCAAAAAACTTTGTCTCGCATTTATTATTAAAAAATATCACATTTCCTATTTATTTCCTTTCATATAATCATTTGCTCAAAATGACATTTTCCTAGGTTTTATTTGCTGTAGTCATTAACTTATTTCTTTTTAATCAGAGCTTTTGTAAATGCGATGGCAACACATTATTAAAAGCTGATTATTTTTTAAGATGCTCGTGCAAATAATATTTTTTTTTATTTTTTGATCATCGATTTTTGTTGACGCTTCAAACATCTTCACCAAATTAACATCAGACATGATAATAAGCTCAACAGCAAAAAGAATTCTGAATAATCTTTCGAAATTCTTTTTTCTAATTTTTTATTCCACAATAAGAAATAATTTGATCAAAAATGCGTTTTTTAAAGTTAAAAAAGTTTTAAAGTTATAAAAAAAAAGAAATTTAAGCGGAGTTTCCAAATTCAGATCTGAAACGTCAACTAAGGCCTAAAAATATTTTAGGCTTTATTCTTCTTCTTTTTGTAATTTTTATTCTTTAACATAAAGAAAATAGCGTAAATTCATGATTGTTATTAATATTTATTTAACATCACAACGTATGTATCTATAAAAGCGATAGCTGAAACATTGTAAAAGACAAAAAGATAAAAGGTTAGAAGGAAATTGTTGAAAATATAATTAAAATTTTTTTTTAATAAACTAAAATAAGATAAAAATTGCACGAAATAAAGTTGGTATTTCTAGAAAGTTATTTTTAAAAAAGCAGGTATTAATATGTTTTTGTCAAATGATTCCTCTAAAATTATAATGGAAAAACCGTTATCCTTTTGATTAATTTTTACTATAAATTTAAATAAAATTTTGCTTAACCCTATTTTGCATGTGTCTGTTCCTTAAGAAATCAAATTTGATATTTTTATGTTTTACGATTTTTGTTGTGGAACATTTTACAAGATTTTTCAATCATGAATGTCATTTAATACATTGTTAAAATAACGTTATGTAATACATGTAGCATGATGTATCACTTAATTTATTTGTGTGTGTTGCCAACACATATAATATCAAATTAGAAAATATAATATGGAATAAAATTGAAGTGCTAAAATTGATCTAGAAAAGTGAAGAGCCATTTGATCTATTGTGCTTACAAAAACAAAAAAACACAGATGAAAGGCAAATACAATTAATTTTATTGCGATTATTTTCGAAATTAATATTTTCTAAATGTATTAGCTTTTGCTGTCAGTTTTTCTTTCGTAAATGTGTATGAGCATTGTGAAATTCCCATGTGTTTTACACATTGCCCAAGGCAATGAAAAAAAATTGATCAACACATTTTTACTTAATTGTGTAAAAAACATACAAAGAGGAAACATGATAATTGTTTAAAAAATCCCAACTTGAAATTTTGTGGTATTTCAACTTACTAAATACATTTTTGGAATTATATCTGCCAGTTTGTGGAAAAGATAATATAAACTAAACCCATTCAGTATGCCTATCTGTCCATCTTTTCGAGTATAGGATTACGCACTATTTATTTCTGGAAAAGAGCAAGATAAATGAAATTCGGTTAATGGATTTAGCATTATGTAAATGTTATAACTCAAAATGTAATAACTTAAATATGTAATATTTTTCTTCTGATTTTCTTATTACGTTTGTTGTTAAGTAGCAAATTTTGAGTTTAATCGATAAAAAAAGACTTTCAAAATGCATATTCGGTTTCCGGATTTTTTTATCTTACCTACATTTCAGTTGTTAATTGCCAAGATTCGTACTTAATTAGTTCTTTCGTAACTATTCGTCCCAATAGCATGCGGTTAAATTTACTCAAGTATATTTATCAGACAATATGCGAGAACGTTTCTGAGAGACCACTCCAACTGGCTGTTTAAATAGTCATTTGTCTGAATATATCAACCTCAAATATCCATTAAAATATAATTCGTCAAAGTTTGCAAAGTCGTCGTGATACATTGTAGTTTAATGTGACATTAATTTTTAGGCATTAATTTTTTTTTTCTAGAAATAATAAATACTTTGAATATTATTGAGTTTTGGTGGAAGGTCGTTTTTAAGGGGAGGGCAATTTCACAGCTTAATTTTTCCTTACTTTTATCGAGGACTTTTATAAAAATAAATTAACATCTTCTTTGTAATTTAATAAAATGATTCTGGTTAACATCAACTTCTGCATCATTTCAAAAGTTAGGATAAATTTCTCCCATTTACTTACTCTAATTGATAAAGAAGTTCAGAATTTCAAACAATCTTAGCGAAAGATTAATTATTAGAACAGATTAATTAGTGATTAGATTAATTTGTAGAACATATTAATTATTAAAACAGAATAATTAATATATGAAGGATATTTTAGGAAGCATGAGTAGTTTATTATTTAATCTTTAATTGCTTATGTAATTCAAATAGTAGTATGGAAAAGAAGTGATCATTACTATGAAAATAACTTTATATATCTCTCATATAATCATTTATATTATCCTCCTAAATATCATCATTTATATTATATCATTCATTCTGTGAAAATAATTTTCTTTTTTGAATAATAAATATTAATTTTCTTTCGATTTTGAAAGGTTTCTTTCATAATAGCTTTTAACCTCTACGAATTTATTTCAATCTTTTTAAGCATTCAAATTATATACTTCTACTGTACGATTAATTTTAGTGTTAAAAAAAGCACTTCGGAGTGTAACATTCATTTATAGCACTTTCAGGATTAAGTCAAGAAATTTTCAAACTCTTAGGCCTGCTTAAACTTTTTTTATTTTGAATAAATTAATCCTATAATTTATATTTTTAAGGATTATCTTTAGTTTTATCACATTTTTAGTCTGTATTAGGACAAGTTTAGAATACATTTTATGATTTAAAAAAGCGATCAAATAACGAGGGGGACATCTGAACCGATATCCTACTATCCCACATTTTCACATAGGATCATCACATTTGAGTTTGAAAAAAGATCTTTCGAATTAGCAGTTTCACAAATGGCATTTAATTAGTAAATAATATAAAGGACTAAAATAGTTTTCAATAAAAATTCAAATAATGAATTCGATTAAATAAATACATCTTTCATCATTAAGATATTATCGCCTAGTTTTAATAATATTCAACTTATTATGAACACCTTTATTTTATCTTTAGAATGACTAAGCAAATATTTCCGTCATTTTCTTTAAAAATTTGTATTGAAAACATTGCATTTTATTTGATAATCTCAATAATATTAATTTAAATTATAAAGAACTATATATTTCACATCTACCATTATTCATTCCACTAACAAAGAATTTCAAAATCCGCACCTCTTATTTTTTTCCTACAAAAAGTTTCATCAATCAAAATAAATTCTATGAAAACTGAATTAAAGTGGATATTACCTTCTTTTACGATAAAATATAAAGCAATTTCATAAAAATTTATCTCTGTAACCGTTAGCATCCATGGCTTTTACTTTATATTTCTACACGTAAATTCTTCCAAGCTTGCATCATTTTGAAACAGAGCAGAATTATTCAATTTCAAAATAAAAGCATTTGGGAAAACAAAGTCTGTTTTTGTAAAGAGGCAAAAAAATCACAATTATTGTGTTTTTCGAACGTGTATTTTATGGTAAGTAATTCAGTACACAATTTCTTAGAGATAAAGAAATTCTACCTAATATTTTACATACACTTAAGTACATTTTACAATAGCTGAGCTTGAAATCCGTTAAATAATTGTTAATTATTTCTAATAAAGTATCTCCATAAACAATATATCCAATAAGATTGTTATATTATTTAATAAGAATATCCAATAAGATTGTCAACATACACAATCATGATACTAATAAGTTAGTTTGCATTGTTATGATACTTTTCTCCCAAATAATTAATGCATATATCTCAATGATAAATTCTATCTCTCAATTTATATTTACAATAATTTCCTCGCATTGCAAATCGATATTGATAATCCATGAGATGTTTTATCAAATAAGAAATTTCAGACATCTATTGTCTCCGAATAATGAATTGATGTTTTTTCACCAAAGGTATGCTGTTTTATTCTAAATAACTGACTTAGCATAGCTATTATTAACTAGTTTATCGCCGGCGTTTTGGTATAGATGTAGCGCGTTTTCCCCGGGGTTTCAGTCCTGGTTCGGGCATGGTTGTTCTTCTATGTTCTATCTGTAAGGTGAATAAATGTGCCTTCCTGTAAAAAGGGGCTATGCAAGCGAATGTGATGGGGGAGTAGCAAAAGTCGTACTCTTGGCCCTAGTTGGTGTTACTACGAAACAAGAGACGCAGAATAGGCTTCAATCGCTGACTACCTCAGCGAGCTTGCCCATGGCAAGTGCCATAAGAAAAAACAACAACTAGTTTATCATTACCGACATAATATATAATTTAAGGTAAACTGTATATAGATATTGATTGATTTCATGGAATAAATTTCAATTTTCCAAACTAACATTACAGAATTTTGAATTGGTATTAGTTGATTGATTAAAAGGGATTTTAATTTTTTAATATCGTTTCGTAAAGAAAACAATCTCAATGGAATTTCCATAAAAATTCTCAGCGCAAGCAACAAAGAAATGGCATAAATCTTTTAAAATAGATTTCATTTATTCTTAAATATAATGCTTGTGTAAATGAAAAATGGACATTTGCGATTACGTCAGAACGAGAATAGCTATAACAGCACCAGAGAGCAAGGATACAAAGTATGGTAGGAGTTATATACTGCATACGATGTTCAACAATGAAAGTTGTTCTTGTAAGAGAAAATAAATTCATTCTATGTTTGGATGCTTCCTGATCGGAACAACGCGTGGTAGTATGGCTCCTAATTCTTCGATTTCCGTGGCCCACTCTTGATTGACTTCCTGTCTCAAGAGAGTACTATTGATTCAACACAACATTGTAGTATACGGAAAACTATCTTCTATCCTCGAAAACTGCAGAAACCTATCAAAAGCAAAAGGTCCAGTTTTCTTACTCAACAAGCCCTCCCACTCTTTAACAAAGTCCACTCGGGAAACCCAGAGGTTCTTAAAACAATTCCGTTGTGAAGTATTGGAACATCCGCCGTACAATCCGGATTTGTCACCCTGTGATTTCCACATCTTTAGGCCACTTAAGGGAAAATTACAGTTTACACGTTACAAATCGGTCGAAGAAGTGAAGGAATCTGTGCAAAATTTCTCCAAGATTCAACCACCATCTTTCTACATACCCATGGTGAAGGTATTCCTTCCATTCAACTTGTCCACTTTTCATTCGGACAACTCTTATGGATTCTAAAAGTAGAATCGTTTTATTTATAATTTTACTCAATAACTTGATTAAAGGATCACCCTGGAATTCAAAGGATACTAATTAAAAATGGTAAACAGTGAAATAAATGTTATCACAAAATTACACAGTAACTAATCTGGACAGTCTGGCTAAAAAAATCAGGCTAATGCTTTAAGTAAATTATTTTTATAAACAAACTGAGAGAGCTCATACTATTATAGTTTACATAACTCAAACCAAAAAGTGTGTATTGGCAATAATTGTAATCAATACAATTTTTATAATAAGCAACACGCTTTGTTTATTTTTTATCTGTTTTGTTTTTTGTTTCTGTGTTTTTTGGAGTCAAACAGATTTTGGTGAAGCATAAAATTCTTTAAACAATCCTTTTTATTCAGGTATATTGATGTTTGTATTTAATTAGTATATTTCAAACAAATTTGTAAACCTTTGCATTTTATTAATTGATTTCAAATTTTAATTTAAATGCTATTTCACGAAGCAAATTCATAAAGTTTTTTCAAAATTTATGCCCCTTTATGACGATGACTTGAAATAATGGGACTCTGTGAAATGTCTAAAATATATGCTGTTTCAAAATAGCCTCAAATGACAGCGTTATTAAATTACAAGACACAAAGATGTTTTTTTTATCTGAAATAAATTGTTTGGAATCATTTTAAAAATTAATCTTAAAGTTGCTTTAAAAAAACAGATGTTTATAAGGAAACTGGAAAGTGCTATTTTTTAACTTTTAACCTAAAAACTTTTTAGATTACTTCTAATACATTTTTTGTCCTTTTTGACAGTTTGTGACGTCGTTTTACCTCGTGATCTATAAACTCAACTATATTCACTAAGAGATAAAATGTGAAGAGTAAAATTATCGGCATTCTATTTCAAAATGCACAGATTATATTTGGTTCAAAGAAGAAAAATTATCCAAATACAAAATCACATATGCAGATTTATACTAGTCAGGAGGAAAAGTTAGTTATACGAAAAGTACCTTTTCAAAATCTAAAAACAAAAATTTTAATGTTGTTTCCACCATCAAAATTGTTTTCATTGTCTATAAATTTATACCTTTTAAATGAAACAACATATGCACAAAACTTATAAAACATGAAATAAGAAGCTCAAAGTTATTTATTTGTTAATGTAAATTCTGTGGGGAAAAAACATAAAGAATGCTATATTAGGAACAGCAAATAATGAGTTACAATACTGAAACATCCGAAAGAATGCATCATTCGAATGAATAGCAGGGCATTAGTTTTCGATTTGTTTCCCTTTCAGGATGAATGATGATACACAAAGAGATATGTTACATTATAGATGATCCAGTGATAGTTCAAAATAACCTGTAATCTTTTTTCTTTTGTTAAAGCGGGAAGAAGTAAAAAAGAAAAGCATAAATGCTTTTATGATAAACCATTTATTATGAAGTACAAATGTACCCAACTCTTTTTGGGGCAATTCTAAGTTTAATCTTGTTTTTGTAATTTAAAAAAACTAAATAAATTCAAACATAGTAGTTTATTATAGAATATATTAAATACAGGAGTTAAAATTTATCATTTTACAGATTCTGAAAATCTCTGAAATCAACAACTTCCCTCATTTCGAGTGAAGGGATAGAAATCTAGCAATCTAAACAAATTCTTTTTAAAAGATACCTATTTATCCATTCCTAAATCGGCACGTAAAAAGAAAATCAGTATCAGTATCTTACAGTATAAAATCGTTAGGATAAATATTTCTGTCCTTTTATCGCTTCTTCTGCTCTTTGTATCGCTTGTAAATGGACGCAAGTTTTGTTCGAGCGTTTTGCACATAAATTAAATAAGTTTTGGTGAAATATGGATAAAGGGAAGTTTTAAAATTACAAAAGGGACTTCCCTCTTCGGACACGGAAATGCTTCCAAAATTTATACATTCTACGAATAAAGGGAATTTTGTATAGAAAAATATAAAATATTTTATTCGAAGAGTATAGAGCAATTTGAATTCTCCCAAACATGTATTCAGAAATTTTAAATGGAGATTATTTTTATATTCCATGTTAAATCAAAGCAGCAAAAATAATCAGCCAGTATTCAACATCAAGAGCAAAAGTGACACGCATTTCTTGTTCAAATTGAAGCACGAAATGAACCTTATAACTTCCAGAACTATGTCATCTCGGTTGATTCATAGCTAAATTACAAATTTTAACGATAAAATATATCCTCCAGCTTCCGTTTCCTTATAGAAAGAAGACGGTCAGAAGAGTTTAATCTCGGATATGTGATATGAGTTAAGATCTAAGGCAAGTATGAAATACAAGGTGGGCCATAAATTCACACAAACTTTAAAAAATCATAATAAAAAATGTTAAATAATAGAAATTTTATTTTGAGAAAAATATAGAAGGAAAGGTTCGGACAGCTTCTTTTTTTTCTTTTGTATTACTAAACATATTAAAACATATTAAAAAGAAGAAGAATAGATGGCATCATATGTCAAATAGTGATGATCTACGCAAATCAGGAAAATATATCATAACATAACAAAGCACACTTTATTTTAAATTGAATAAGACCGACACCGCAAAGTATTAAGTAAGTTATGCGCGTAACTACGCCTATTACAGCTGAGTACTGCATATCGGCATCAAAGCAACCGATGTTCAGATGAATGGCATCCTTCAGTTCTACCAAGAAGGTGGAGATCTTCAGTAAATCCAAAATGTGTCTAGGAGGAAACGTCTTGTCATCATGAGCAACGTGAGCTATTACAGTATCACGCACAAAGATTACGGTAGGTAATGATCATCTTTGCTCCAAAGATGGCACAAAATAGTTTCGCAAAATTGTAAGATACCGTCCTCCGTGAAGAAACTGGTTTTCTAAAAAAAATTAGAAAATTCTCTTCAAAAGAGAAAGGGACCATAAGAAAGAGCGTATAAAACCACGCTAAACCGTCACACAAGAAGAATGTAGTGCTTTGGCCGAGTAGTCACAAAAGTTCTATGTCGCTAAGATACAACTGTTTTGTATATTGATGTCACCTGGACGCTACGTATTCCTGACTCTATAGTGATTGTTTATTTGCCATCCATATGTTCACAATTTAATTTGTCAATCCCCCCTCTTTTCAGCTGGTAATCTAATTCCCTGTAAGCTCAACCCATAATCACCATTTGTTTCAGTATTCTTGTCCCCTCTTTCCAGTTATAACTTCAGAAAAAATTGAACAGATTCGTGCAAGATTTGACACCGATGGCATTATCTCTTGAAATCCCTGAATGCTATATCGTCTCTCTCTCTCTCCCTCCCTCTTTCCTTTAACAAATTTTTCCTTCTCTCTCTCTCTCTCGTCTTGTGTTCATCCAACTGGTTATATAACTAAGCTTTATAGGAACCAGGGGCACAGGATGGCGTTATGTAAGTTATGTATTGTTGTCACCGTACAATGAAAAGTGGCTTCATCGGTCCACTAGATGTTTAATAACCGTTATCGGTCTCTTCCAATTTGTACAATCGCTTATGTTATAAAGACTTGTATTTCTTTGGAATATGTAAGCAATTGGCAGTTGTTTTTACTTAAGGCCCTTGTCATATTGACCACAACTGATGAAGGTGTAGCGTCAGCCTTATAAGCTAGATATTATCCTTCGAGCTGAAGGGTCCCTTTTGCTCGAACGGTATATCGCTCGGCTACTGGCTCAAACGTCGCAGGTTCGTACCGCGACCTTCACTAGCCACAAAGGCAATCATTTGTGAAGTATTAGTATCTCGAACGGATGCAGTTTCAGATTTCATGCAGAACACGTCGATTCGCTGTCTTCGCAATTCCCACTGATGTTTCGATTGGCAAAGTTCCCATGACATTTTGTAAATAAAGCACACCACTCACACTGACTAATGGCCTGACACTTCGGGTACGATCCTCGAAACTCCCCGGTTCCTGAAAACTTCATACTAAACTCAATATCTCATCCACCGAAATAGGTCTTTATTTGCCTTGATTTAACCTTTAGTTTTTAGCTATAACCTTTTAGTCGCGGATTCACAGTTCCAATAGAAATATTTCCTGCCTCCTTGGCACAGAGGTAGTGCGTCTTCCTTGTAATTTGGGCTTCTAGGGTTTGAATCCCGGTGAGGGCAGGGTTAGGATTTATAAATTTTCCCTCCCCCTTAAAAAGGGGCTGTGCAAGCAAATGTTATAAGTGTATAGGCAAGATGTTCTTTTGGTCCTAGTTGGTACTACTTGAATCAAGAAACGTACCCAAGACTTAAAAATCGCTGACTGCGTCAGCGAGTTTGTCCATAACAAGTGGCATTAGAGGCAACAACCGTATAATTACTAATTACTAATACTTTATCCGATAGTATAATATAACAATTACTAATACTTTATAATTACTAATACTTTATCCGATAGCGATAGGAAACTGCTTTCAACAAATGACTGATCCATATCCAGCCTTGTGTTTTATAACTACTAGGGGTGTTCAAAAAGTAAGTTACACTCAAACAATTAGGTCATAAATACTTTATTGACAAGCAGGAGACACTGAAATACGATACACATACCAGCACACTATTTCTCTACGCAATCCTTCAGTTGCTGGAGACCTTTGTCGGAATATACCACTAATCGTTCGATGCTCTGGCTCTGGTTCCTTGGTCCTCGAGCCAGCTTATAATTGCTGTCTGAGCCTGTCGCCGTTGGAAAATGGAATGAGCACTACTAACGGATATTACGAAGTCCTGTGCAATATTTGAGAGGCTCACTCTGCGATTGCTGAGAATAATGTCTTCTACCTGCGGCACCATGTCTGATGTGATCACCATTGTTGGTTTCCCTTTCCTTTCTACATCGGTTAAATCTGTGGAACTACTGCACCATTTCACAATAGCTGGACGAGACATTGTATGTGGCCCATATACTGTCAATATTTCCCAATGAACCTCCGCACTCGTTAAACGTTTTGCTCATATAAAACGCATTTTTCTGCGTACTTCAAAGGTGTATAGAGCTTCCGACAGAAGCACCATTTATTTCTCGTACTACTCAGCAACATTTTACACCATCCGAATAAAAAAGCTACCGTTGTTAGTCGTGGACCTCAATTATCATTTGCGCAATCTTAGCCCTTGTTTCGCCATGATGCCATTTGTGGGTGATCAAGTGTAGCTTACTTTTTGATCACCATTGTAAATTGATTCGAAAAATTCCTTTTAGTATGATGTAGGAGGTCCATATATCTATCATTTTTATGATGATGATGATGTCTTGTCCTTTTTTTACCACGGAAAGAGGGGTGCAGTAGCTTCTGAGGGTATGGACCCTTGAGCATCCGAGGGCAGAAGTCTGACTTCTAGCTCATATGAGGATGAAACACACATCCACATGCTTGCAAAGCCCCTTTTTACAGGGGGGCACATTCACATATCTCACAGATAGAACACAAAAGAACAACCATGCCCGAACCATGACTTGAACCCGGGATTCACAGAACACGAGGAAGACGAGCTACCTCTGTGCCAGAAAGCCGGCCGATCATTTTTTTTAATAATTGTAAATGGGAGAAAAATTCTAAGACATCCTGAACCTTTCCTCTAAAGCGTAATTTTTTCCTTAAGATTTATATTTTTCATTCATTTTTGCTCGAATTTTTGACACATATATTTTAATTAATTTTTTTAAAAAAAATTAAAAATGAAATAAAAGTGTATAGACTTTTTTTCTATCGAAGCCATGTAAATCAAAACTATGATTGTTTTATTTTTCAACATAATTCAATTTCAAACATGGGAAATCTAGGTACTTATGTATTAAAACGTTCAACATTATAGTCGAATTTGACGTCGTCTCCAATGAATTGCTAAACCACCAATTATGGCAATCCGCCAATGATGTAATCCGTTAATCTTTTTCGCCAAATTTAAATCTGCCGCCAATTACTAAACCGTTGGCGATCGGATGGCATGGGATTTGGTAAACTCCTAAATTTTTTTAATTGTCTGTGTTCCTTCGGCATATTACGATACTGTAAATGGCTATAAAAGAGAGCTTCAAAAAAGTAAAAGAATACATCAAAAGGACTCGGAGCTTTACAGAAGTATCTGTATGTTTTTCAACATATCCCATCAATCTTATATCCTTTGATAAATTTTTTCACTTCAAAAAACTCGTCTTCATAATACGGAAATTAAATGTAGAGTAAATTTGCTTAATATAAACTTCGGTGACACCTGATATATCTTTTAGAATATATTTACGACAAAAAATCTAGCAGCCACGTTATCTTATCCTATCTTATTATTTCACGTTTAATGAAATCAAGCTATTCATCTTTTCTAAATCGAATTAATCTCATTTAAATACACCTTATGATCTCAGGTTCGTTGTTTGTTACTTTCCATAAAGGAGCATAAGAGATAATGAAATTTTTCAACACATGTTTAAAAATAGGTTTAGCTTCTATTACTGAATTGCAAGTTTAAAAAAAAAAATACTTAAGTATCTCTGGTAAAAATAATGAATGAATGAAAGTTTTTAAAATATTATTTACTAGAAGTCTCTAATTAAATTTCACACATCCAGTTTTAGCTCTCCGTCTACTTTAAATCGATCACTTGAGTCCTTTGGTGATATATTTTAAGAAAATATTTGCAGTTGGATGTTCTTCAAAAAATATTATTTTAGGAAAGTACTTCTGAAGGAAAATATTTCGTTTACCTCTATAACTTTATAAAGAAAGTAGATTTACCAAAGCATGAATCGATTACATGGTAAAGTAAGTTTAAGTTTGAAAATAAAATTTTGAAATAAATTGTGCATTTTGATTATATTTAACTTACTTTTAGCAGAATCAAGTCATTAAAAATGTATTAAAGCATAAATTACTATAATTTGTATTCAACTGTAACAAAACGTATGTAATAATATGTTGCTTCAAAAACAATTTCAGGTGTAGTCTTTTTTTAATCAGATTTATATGTTTTTCAAATTATAATTAAAATGTCTTCCTTATTAATTGCATTCTTTACCTTCTTATATAGGAAGTATATAGAGAATATTGTAGTTATAAAAAACTTGAAACCCTAGATTTTGTCAAATTTCCACTTTTCTTGAATTAGGAAAAAAACACATTTCTCATGTCATGTCTGTCCTTCTGTCTGTCTTTGAACGCAATAAGTAAAAAATGACAGATGAAATTTTATATATTGCCATCAAATTTGAAAGGAATTAATTAAGAGGAAGTCTTTATCTGGTTATTTTCGATAACAATAAATCATAAAAAGATAGACAGACAAAATTTGATACATAAATTAAATGTTCAAAATGAAGATTATCATCAAGTTTTCAACCAAATCTGTTAAAAGTTTGACCATCGGTTATTTTGTTCTTGGCACAGATAGAAGCTATCTTTAAAATCTTTTACTTTACCATTAACTCTGTGGGGAGAGAAAATTATTCCTAACCGTAATTCGTAACCAGAATAGGTTACGATTCATCGCAAATAAAATATTATGAACTTGCAAGTTTAATACCATTTTCTTTTCGAAAGAAATATATTTTCTCATTTCTAATCTACCTTAAAGCATCTCATTAGTCAATTGTATGGCTTGAAATTTTTAAGTCATAACTGGATTGCCATTTTTATTAATAATATTCGCAAAGAAATTAAAACGATTTGTTTATTTCTAACCAAAATTTGTTTCTTTCGAGTAGGTGATTTTATTTAGCCCCCAAATCCCTTGGCTGGGGGGGGGGGACTTCGTAATCGTGGATAAGAGGTTTCCGGTATAGTAGATGGTACTCGCTACCCATGTGGGTATACGAAAGGGAAAGAGGGTCTACCTCTCTTCGATGAAGGGGAAGGGTTGTATCGTGGCAGGTTATGGACCTTAGAACTTAATCATAGTTCCTGCAAGTGTTGTCGCGTCAGTCAGATCATTCAATTCGGGTGGGTCGGAGAAGTCACTCTGCGATTACTTAGTTCCCAAGACTTTAATTCTCCACTATGTCCTTTCTTCCATCTTTTAAATTAAAGAAAGAACTAAATTTTATTTAGGATAGTTCGGTTTATATAAATGGTCATGCATATTATAAATTACAGATACCTATCTCTTTTACATTTTAATTAAAAATAACAAATTAAACCACAGAACTTGATTCATTTGACAAATAAATCAATTTTATATGCATACACCGATATATCTTTTGTTTCAAAAATGGGAAACATAAGTTAAATTAAGAGGTGATAATTAGTGGAAATAATTCTTGCTTGAATCAAATAGCAAAAGATTGCAAGAAATAGTAGGTTAATTCTTTTCTACAATATAATCTTATGTCAGTGTACGGTAAAAACTTATCACACGAACGCACAACGTTATTGATACAGTCAACATTTCTACTGCGGCAATAGCAGATAGCGCTAGGCCCGAACTCCCAATCTTATGGTTAGTAGCAGAGTAACATGCCGATCGAGCAAAAGTGACACTTCAGCTTGAAAGATGTTATCTGGCCTATATAGCTTTCATGGCATACTCTCCCACCAGTTAGTCGGTGATTAGATGAACGATACAAATGTGAGGTTTCGGTGGTGATCTTAACTATGGTATTTAATGCGCTTCTCAGTCTTGTTGTGGCCGATAGGGGGCGCCACGACAGTGTAACGCAGCTGCGTACGAAGGCTGGTTTTAATCAAGGTCGCCGGGTTCACATGTGCGGTGGTAGCGGATAGCGCTAGGCCCGAGCTCCCAATCTTATAGCCGAGTAACATGCCGATCGAGCAAAAGCGACACTTCAGCTTGAGAGATGTTATCTGGCTTATGTAGCCACACCATACTACTAAGGCCAAGGCAACCTAATAAGAAAATGCCGATTTTGGGAACTGAAACACCTAATTTGAGAAACATGCTTCTACCGTAGATTCTCCAGGATTTATCAACTTTTGAACATTAAAATCCACATAGGACTATCTAATCAAAAGACCATCCAAACATTGACGTTGCTAACGATGTTTTTTTTTAGAATTTTGGATATGATGATGCTGGTTCGGCTGTCATTACTTCGTCAACTGGCTAACTAACAATTCAAAACTTTGAGGTCTATCCCGAAATAACACACTCACTGTATGCATCTTATAAATTATATAAAGACACACACGAAAGCAAGAATTTTTGTAACTAACTTTTTTTCGAAAGGGAGTATATTCAACTTTCCTTTCGAAATGTGTTCAATGCAGCAGAGTGGCCAGAACAGCATCAGTTACACGTGTGTTTCTCTTTTTTTTGCCCTTAAAATTACTGAATTGGACATAAAACGTCTACTGAGTTTATTCTGAGTCTACTACTACGTTTATTGAGAATTAATAAAAAATCCACTTATCTTTTGACTGCAAACGAACAGACGCTTCCGTTATCCTCTTCATTGGGAATGGGCTGCCATCTATTGAGAAAAAATTGAAGCTTACATGTATTCTTGAATGTATTATGAATAGGACAATAGATTTTGAGGTTTATATTCTTGAAAATGAGGGATATAGAATCTAAAAATGTTTTCTTGTTCTTTGGTATAAGGATCTAAAGCATAAAAAAATAGCATGTTTGCGATTGCAATTTTCTGTTTACGAATCGAATATAAAAGCGATTGTTATTAATGTGAATATATATATCCACGTGAATTCCCGTGTATTTCTAAATAAATAAATCGTGGATTCCTTAAAAATTCGTTTTCTAATCGCACCAGAACTAACGTTGGAAAAACTTTTTTTTTGTTAAGAGGGCAAATCAAAAAGTCTTCTCCTATTTTTTATTCGCCAAAAATAGGTACATACAGATATTTACAAACATACGTAGTGTACTATGTGCCTTACATTATTTCTCTACATAGTCATCACACCGGTTCAGATATTTGTCCCATCGCAGCACTAAATTAGAGATCCCCCTGTGTTAGAATTCTTCCGGCTGCCTGTGGAACCACCGTCAGACCGCGATCTTAGCTTCTTCGTCACATGTGAATCTTTGTCCTGCCAGAAACTTCTTCAGTGGACCGAAAACGTAAAATTCACTAGGGGCAAGGTCTAGACTCTAAGGTAGGTGTTCCAGATTCTCCCAATGAACGCTCATTCTCATGCAAGTCTTCACGGCCTTTTTGAAACTCACGACACCACCATTGAACACTTCTCAGAGAGAGACACTTTTCCCCGTACGGTGGGTGCATTTCCCTGTGAATTGCTATGGGCGTTTGTACCTTGCTCCATAGAAAACGAATAACACTTCGCTGCTCATAAGCTGTGGACGTTTGAAGAACAACCGCTATCTTAAAAGAGTGATAGCTCACTCATCGGAGCCAAAGGCAGATACGGCTGGTAAGTTTCAAGGAACGTTCACTACTTGGAATGCATATGTTCACTTTGTATTCACATCTTGGCTTTTAAAAAAATAGACGCAAAGACTTATTGATTTGCCCCCGTATATTGTTTAACATAAGCAATTGAAATACCAGCTTTTGATACTTGATATCGAAAGATTAAAGATATTTTGGATAAGGTGTGGACCACTAGAAAGTCGAATGAATACACATGTGTTTTTACATGTCAATGTCTTACAATCAAAATCCAAAATTTAATACAGATTTATTTTGAAAGGCAAAAACTTCAGCTTATGAATATTTTTTATTATAATTTCAATAAATTAATTAAATTAGCAAAACATTGATAGTTTATATAAATAATTTTTCAGAAATGTGTAGTATAAAATATTATTTTTCACTTGTGCAATGAAATTTATAGTGTTTTCGTAGAATTTGCTTAAATTATTGATTATCAACGTTTCCTTACCAGACAGTTGATCAATATTCAATCTCATGTTGTTGATTGCTTTTCATTAATGAAATCAAAAGAATCTAGGTTCATTTTTTTCCATACTCTCTAATAATTTCTTCAATTTTGCCTTCTTACTTTATTTCATCAATTCTTTGTGGAATCTGTAAACAAATCCATTTAAAAAATTGAGTAAAATATCCGATATTAGATAGCACTATATATTAAGCTAGGGAAAAAGAAGTCCATTATTATTTTACAGCCATCTACCGACAAAATAATGGATTTCTTTCCATTATTTTCTTTTCATATGGAATTTTTGAAAATAATGGAAAAAGAAATCCATTATTTTCTCGGTAGATAGCTGTAAAATAATGATGGATTTCTTTTTTTCCCAACCCAATATTTCACCTTCTTATTAGTATAATTAAATCCACCTGCCATATGGTTAAATGCACTCTTATAAAAAAGGGAGATAGGGAATATCATGTTAGTAATGAAACAGAATGCTTTGTAAAATAAATAAGAAAATACAGTTTATTAAATTTCAAACTATGTGTATATTTCTGTTTGTTTCAAATATGATTTTATGTGAATTTATTTAGTTAGGAAGAATCGTAAATATAATAATCAAAATAGGTAAATAGCATTACAGTTTAATGTTTAAAAATACTTTGATGAAGGAGCATTAAAATCCAAACTACACACAGCCTACTACATACTGAAATTTAGCACGACCAATATCATTAGAGAATCACCTAGTTGACAAAGGCGATAAATGATCGCAGATATCATAAAGTATATATTTGTCAGTATTAGTGTTTGATTAATTCTCAAACACTAATAATTTCAGAAAAGTAAAAAAGGAATTTATTTTAGAACATAGTTTGCTAAATTGTTTATATCAATTTTGTCTTTTCTCTGAAAGATAATGCCCAAATTGATGAAATTTAATTCTCAGATTTTATTCATAAGTTAAATATTTCACTTTTTTAATTATTACTTTTCAATACTGAAACAATTTTCAAGTTCATTCGTTTTTATTTAATCTTTCATATTCATTCCTCATCAATTTTTGATAATTTTCATCTTTTATAAGAGTTAATTTATTTATGTCTTAAAGAATGTTAGGGACTGCGTTAAATTTTCAATAAATACAAAATATCTTTTTTTAAATTTTACTTTCTTAATGTCCTAGCCCATTTTTATAAAATGCCACTTGAATTTTTCTTTTACGTTCACTCATTAGTTATTTTACATGTTTAACTATTATTTTCTCGAATTTTTTTATGAATTCCTACTACCAGAAAAGTTTCAAAAATTAAAATCTAATGCATAATTTTTGTCTTTATATTTAGTAAAAGATTTTCCAACGGGCTCCACAGTTCTTGAAATTTGTCTGTTTGAAGATATTTTACAATTATTTTACAGCATCATGATATGAAAAATATTTAAAAATTTTGTATCATAAATAACATGAAATTTCATCATTATTTAAAAATATTACTTACTTATTATCATTCAGGAACTTGATATCATATTCCTAATTTATCTGCGGGATTTTGAATAAATGATTTTATAAACATTTAAAGTAGAAAATTTCAGATTCGCAAATTTTTTTATCCTTTCCCAAATAAATATTTTTCTAAACTTTCAAAAATCATTTTAGCATTCAATTTATATATTTTTTCATCCCATTCAATAAGTATTTTAGCACCATATTTCAAAAACCCATCGTAAATTTTGTCACATTTATTGTGTTTTATTTTATCCTAATTTTAATTATTTGAAATATCTACAAGGCTCATTGAAAATATAGATAAGCTTTGATGTTATTTTATTTCTTATTTACAATCAAATTGTCATTCATAAAAGATGTCTATGATATTCTGTCTATGGTATACTTATAGAAAGAGCTATTATATATTAACGTAAAAGGACGATCGTTAGTCAAAGAATTAGAGCCTATCATTTGATCGACATAGCCAGTATTAAAACTTTTGACTTGAAGATCATTTCAATCATATCCTTATCCTTTTTTATATAGAATTTTAAACCTCTCAAATTAGCAAATATATAAATGCTCATATGGAAAATAAAAGGACATCTCAAATAAATGCAATTTAAAGGCATTTAAAATATATATTTCAATTGCTTTTAAGGAAATCTTAAGTAATCGTTAAATCGAAACTCCTTTACTGAAAATTCTATATTCCAGAAAGCAAAAAAATAAATCCATACTGCATTCACTTTGTCTTTTGTGTCTTACAGCATTAAAACGAGAACAAAAAATATTGGATCCAACTGTGCTCCAGTCACGTTCCTTTCTCAGACTCAATCGAGCAAATAATCTGATAAACTGGAGCTTGAAATGAAATTAAATTAGGATATTTTCTGATAGACTGAGACTAAAAAGCAAAAGTGAAAGAAATGTCTCCATCAGGAAAAAAATACACAAAGCTTTCTTCTACTGATATTTATTTTTTCAAACTTTGAATACTAAAACAAACTATACATTGGTAACCGAGAAAAAGAAATTTTTCGGAGTATTTAGTTTAAAAGTTAGTTTCACAGATTGTATAAGAGTACTGATCACATATTATTTTTACTAAATATGCAAATATTTCTTCTCCAAAAACCGGGGGAGGGGGGAGGGATCTAACCAGTATAATGTAATCCATGAAAAGAATTAAATATTGAAATTAATCATAATAGAAGTCCTTTCGGTAAAATTCATTGTAATCCTACAGTTAATTAATTAATTTACGCAATCTGAAGTTAGTTTAGCAATATTTAATAATATTATATTTTTTAGATGAATTCTGTTGAATAATTTAAAGTGCCATCAAAAATGTCGAAAATGCGTTTACAAAAATAAACATAAATGTTATCTACCTCAAAATGAAGTTTATGTTTTGTATTATCTTATTGCTAATGTCATTCACTTTATTTGAATCCCAGATTAAAGTAGGTATTTTAGCAAAAGCAAGTAGCTAAGAACCATTTTTTAAATCGACATATTTTTATTTTTAGAATATTACAACAACGTTGCCACTTTCGCATAATAAAAAAAAACTGTAACAACGGTGCCGATCACTTAAAATTTGAAATACAAACGTAAATATAACAATATTCAAGATCAAAAAATATATCTTTTTATCACACCAATTTTTAAACAACAAAAAAATTCAATTAATTTAACCATATTTATCAGCAATTTAGCTCACACGACATAAAATGAAATTTAACCTTCAGGAAAAACGTTACACGTGCATGAAAAAAAATTAGCTCTTATCAACGAGTTGCCATCACATTGACAAAAGCCCAAATTAAAAATTAAATTAAATATTATTGCAAATGTAATATAATTTTTCTAATACTTAAATGTACAATATAACAAATGATAACAGGGTGTTTATTATAATTGTTAACGCTGCAATATTGATTCTTTTATTTTTATTCTAATTCGATGGCATTTTAAGGATAATCCTCGTTTCCTAACTTCATTTAACATGCAAATATTACACTACGTCTTATTTAAATTTATTAAAAAATAAAATAAAATATTAGAGGCATCCAATAAACATTATGTTTGTTAAATGTGATATATGTCTCTATTTTCAGATATATGATAATAATGATTCCTTTCATGTTACTAAAAAGAAAAAATGTTTCACTGACAGAATTCATGTGGAGTATCTTAGAAGATTTTTAGAATATTTTTTTAAGGAAAATATCATAATCATGTCAGAACATGATGTTGTTTTGGGTATGAGGTTCTTGATGCCAATAAAAATCCGTTGGTGAAAAGCAAATTTTTTAATCCGTAAGCTAAAAATAAAAAGTTCAGTTTCTGCACGAGCATCTCAAAAAATCAGCTTTTAATAACGTGTTTCGATTGTATATGCAAAAGCTCTGATTAAAAAATAAGTTAATGTCAGAAAGCAAATAAAGCCTAGAAAAATGTCATCTTGAGCTCGTAATTATATGAAATGAAATAAATAGGAAATGTGATATTTTTTAAACAATAAATGCGAGACAAAGTATTTTTTGGATCGTTTGCAATACTAAAATGACTCATTCAATGAAACGATTAAAATGAATAAAAATATAATTAAATTCGCACGAGCACGTGGTGCTTGGCCGTTCAAGAAATGATGTTCTGGCATGATACATTGAAATATTAATAGCAGATTTCACTGTAATCCTTTTTTTATTCAAATAAAAAGACAGGATATGCTTTTTCGGTAATGTGTGACCGAAATCTAACAATTTTATTTATGTAACTTTTTATTTAAAACTAAAAACATTAATCTAAGTACTGATTCATGTCCATAATATAACGCCTACATCAACAAAAAGTACGCCAAAAAAATTTCCGCTATTAAGTTTCTTCATAGTTTTTAATACAAATTTATCAATTTTAAACGAATGCATCAAAATACGAAATAATCAACGACATGTAACAAGAAAATAAATGAATATTAGATACTTAAACTCATTTTATACTCTCATTTTATACTTAAAAAAATATTTATACAACTTACCTAATTACTCATTTTTGTAAAATTTATGCTGCGTTTTAAATCGAAGCTTTTTAAAATGGCAAATTTGTCAAAGTTTGGAATAATTATGTTTATGTAAAAAGTATAAAATACTTATCGCAAACAAATTTTTTCCCTTTGATATACTTTGGATAGTAATAGAAATTATTTTCATTTCTCTCTCAAGATATAGCTTAACCTTTTATTTCTGTATATGTACTGAAGAGGAGAAATATTATTAGCCTTTTTTTTTTCTATAAATTTACTCAAGAGGGGTCATCTAATTAGTCTTTTTTTTCTGTAAAAGTACTAAAGAGGGATCATCTAATTAGCCATTATTTCTATAAATGTACTGAAGAGGGTAATCTAATTAGCCTTTTTTTCTATGATCGTACTGAAGAGGGATCATCAAATTAGCCTTTTTTTTTATGAAGGTACTGAAGAGGGGTCATCTAATTAGCCTTTTTTTTCTATATATGTA
>JAOUZG010049112.1:0-13004 GCA_026289955.1 Argiope argentata
TATATATATATATAGTCTGCATACCTATGCAACCGACCACACGGTTATCACTGAACGGATCGATAATCAACAGAATTCATTGTGACCGACTGCCAGTATATTCTCTATCCAGATACATCAGCAATCGATTCTCCTCATTTTAATAATCTCTTTGGAGATAAATCTTCATTCTTCATAGACGCGCGATATCCAAAAAATCGTGTGACCAAAAGCAGCACCAAAAGCTGCTAGCTACTATTTTGGACCCTATAAACAATCATCTGTGCGTGGTTTCTACCCTTACCCCGCTAAAAAAATAGCAGAGAAAAAATCACGTGATGCCTCGGGATCGGAACACCCATACTCACCTATAAAAAGAGAGCTGCTGAGAGGTGCATATCATATAGGTGGGGAAAGGGTAATGATGTCAGATAAAAAAATCAGTTAATATGTGATTAAATTCCTCATTAATTGACTTTAAATTGTTTATTTGGTGCATGGGAACATCATCTAAAGAGTTACTTTATCATTTTAACTACTTTTGAAAATGGAAAAAAATTCAAACCTTTTCGTTCCCTTCTTGAAAATATTTGTGCTTGCTCGTGGGATCTCCGTTGAATCGGGTTCGAATCAAGTGGAAATTCTTGAGACTGTCTTCAGGTGGTGGGAACAGTAAACGCCAGGAATATCCGTCGGTGCTTTTTACAAAAGAGGAAAAGTGAAAAGAATCAATATCGTTCATTCAACAATCATGTCAGGGCAGATTAAAAGCAGGATATTATTTTCAATCACTAGCCATTTTTGGCAACCAGGTTGTTAGCTTAGAATTTTTACATTTTAGGCTGTTAAACGATGAATATCGAATGCATTAAGCCACGTTTCATGTTTTTATTTAATACGACTGAAAAATAGGTATCTTATTCAATAAGTTAACATCAAATTTTTTTAAAAAAATTAAATATCATGAAATTAATGCGGAACCGAAAATTCTACTACGGAATTAATGATTGGCATAAACTTGCTATTCATTTCCATGGAATTGAATGGCATTTTAATAATGTATCAAATTAAATTACAAATTATTAAAATTAATGAAAGGATTGTATGGGAATTAAAATATCATTAGGAAATAATTTTTTCATTCTTATACAAACCATTTTTAGAAGATAATTATTTCGAAAGATATGAAAAAAATATGAAAAAACGAATGAAGAGATTCAATTCCTAATATTAATTCACACTCTCCTTAGATATATCCGTATATCTTGCTCATATTTTCAATAGTTAATAAAATACTTTTTATCCCTCCACTTAAGTTCAAATACATTTTTCTAAACTTGAATGGATGACTCTTGATGTTAATATAAGTTTTTTTTTCAAATCTTAATGCATTAATTAAATTGAATTAATTTTTAATACTTTAAATAGAATTTTAGTAATTTGTTATGAAAATTGAAATTAACAGGCAGTAGCTCGATTGGTCAAATGCGATGATTTCAAAAAATTTCACGTGAAAGTGAAGAATGCGATTTCAATGCTTGTGAAAATCAATAATTTTCTGATAAATTCTGTATATTAAATGTAATTATTTAATAAAAAGTAACTAAAATAAAACTTTTATTTATTTACTTAAGTAGAAATCTATTCAGCAGCTACTTTAGTTAACTAAACGAAGCGATTTGATTCAGTTCAACTTAGAAACGTTGAATAATGTGTCCCGAGCGAAGGTCGCGGTACGAACCTGCGACGCTAGGGCCGGCAGACGCGTAACATAGCCACTACACCAAAAGTCAACTTCGGTATAGCAGATGTTATTTGGCTTATAGGGCTAGCGCCGCAGATGCAATGTGAAATTCATAAAATTATGTGTTTTCATTTGATTGGTGCCTTTCGGCAATAAACAACAAGTGTGATTTCCGTAGCATCTAAGATAGCGTTTTATTTAAAGATATCATCAACGTAAACTTCAATCGCAAAAAGTGTTTCATTCACATATGCGTATTCATATATGCATACTTTGGAAATAGCTTAGCTGGCTGTTATGACCAGCTCATGGAGAATGTGAATAAACGGACCGCCGCAATGGCAACACCGGCAGGAACGTAGTTGATTCCTAAGGACATCACCGGCCACGGTACGTCCTTCCCTCAGAAAGAACGTCTATCGATAAAAGGAAACAGCTCAGCTTTTACAACAGGTTAGCGAGAACCAATCACCATGCCGGAAGTTCCTCATCTTCAGTTACGAGGGATCCAGGGGGAATTTATAAATAAAATAAGTATATATCATTTGAAATGCTACCTGGATGTGCTAAGATTTGCGTTTTATCATTGCCATCAATCAGATTCGATTTATTTCATTTCTCAGAAAGTAAGATATGAGCAAGAAGAATTTTAAAAAAAAATCAATATTCTTTGGTATCTTCTTTAAAGTGTTGAATTTTATTTATTTTTTTAAGTTACACCATTTCGTTATAATTCATAACTTTTTTAGTGTTTCTGTATATTGCTTGGTAAATAACAAATACGTCCTCCTCTGATTTTGATCGATTCAATTCAGTTTTAACGACGACTACATCGCGCCAATAAAAAATGTCACCAAATATAAAAATATATACTCGAGTACCAAGATATACAATCGCATGCTATATGATTCAATGATTGCGCCCAATTTGAGAAATTTTATCATGGCGCATTTTGGTCACCGTTACAACCGCTATGTGCACTTTTATCTAATCTGTATTTTAGTAAAATCGAAGCCAATTCTAGTTCCAAAATCACTCAATACCCGAATATACAAAGATGATGAGTAAATAACTGATGAGAACATGTTTTTTAATAATATTTTACGTTTGAATGGCACTAAATTAAAAATACACATTATTCAAACCAGCTAATTAGTAAATTCACAAAAATTTTATTATATGATACGTGTTTTCTCAAGTTCTGTCCTATTAACAATCATCCTGGAGCTCCCCCCCCCTTTGCCAATAACTACTCCTTATCTAAGCTGTATTTGGTCATCGCAAAATGCAGCATGTTTTAAGCTTATAATTGGAGCGTTAAATGAAAAAAAAAGCGCAATAAAAGATTGAAATTTTTAAGACTTCCCAATTTCGGCGCTAGTATGGAATTGAAAACTTTTATTATTACCGAAATCCATTTGTATTTCAGGAGAGTACTGGAATATTGTTGGGAGCATTTGGTGCACTTTGACTAGGCTGGGGAAAACTGGTACCGTAACTAAAATCTTTATCAAGGAACCTTTGGAAACATTATATTGCACTAAGATACCCTAACACAACAGTCTCTATACAGGCCCCATAAATAATGCAGTCTCAATACAGGCTGTTTATTGTTAGATCATTGGGTACTTTTCCGTTAACTTAGCGTAAAGCAGAAATTGCCAAATAATGTAAAATTCCACCAAATTTCTTACAATGATTTTAAAACGAAAAATCACCAAATAATGCAGAATTCTGCCGAATATTTTTGGTGATTTTTCGCTTGAGCCCTCCAAAAGGAAAAGTACCGATTATTGTTATTAAATGTGATACGCTTTAGCAAAAAAATCATACGCAATTCTTAATTTGAGGCACTTTAAAAAGAAGGTATTTTTCCATTTGCAGGGAGGCAGCAAAAAATCGCCAAAGAAATTTGGCTGAATTCTGCATTATTTGGCGAGTTTTCGCTTAAAATCCCCATAAGAAATTTGGCGGCATTCTGAATTATTTGGGGATTTTTCGCTGCCGCGTGGCTAACGGAAAAGTACCAAAGGAATAATCTGTCAAGACTGGCAAAACAAAGGAGACAATTCAATTATGCTTAGAATCTTTCTTAATGCACCTCGTAATGTTGCCAAATATGCCAAATCACCAATGGTGACAAACTCAATGGCCACCAAAAAAAATTGAAATAAAATGAAAAGAAAAGAAATTTTAAGCCATGTGGGGATATAAAAATCTATATTTTAATCAAATTTTGATACAAATAATACCTGTAGAAGCTCATCTTATTCCTAATGAAGTCTTCTCCTCGACCTTGAGCAATATAATAGTCATTTTCTGTTCCAAAAATTTTCCCCCAAAATGAAACTGATAAGAACTTGTTTTCCTGCTGTAAAACGGGGAGAGATGTTAAAAGCACAACCTGCTCTTCTGTTGTTAAAAATAATCCCGATGAATAAAAATGTTCCATATTTAAATTCAACTTATTTTTCAACATTTTGAACACTTCTTGTACTGAAGCGAAATTGTTACTAATTATTTTTGCTAATATAGAGTCAAAATCCTGTAACAATGCTAATAAACTTGCATTATCTGTCAATACATCTGAATTCATACATTACAATGCCACATGACTTTAATACTTTCAGAATTTTTTGAACCAAATACATCTGCGTTCATCAGTTTTGTTGTGCGCATTTTCCAAAATATCTATTCATAATATTCTGAAACGCATCTTAAATATTATAATGTTCTAGAATGATGTCGCATTCAATTTCTCAACTAATCTAACGTTTTTTAAATAATTAACAATCATCTTTAAATATCGCATATGGAATATAGAGGAAATATTATAATCATCAAAAACCCCGAACTCGCTCGAATATCAGATATTGATGAATTTCCATGCTCCTGAGTCCTTAGAACATATTTTTTTATATTATATCTGCCTGACATGGTATCTATCGGTCTTTTTATCTGAGTATCTTTGATAACTGAAAAGAGTTCTGTTAGATTTAGGTTAAGAGCAATATTTCGTAAACTATTGTTTACCAAAGCAATGAAAAATGTTAGAGGCCATACAAAAGGTTTATAATTTTGTGCGTGGATGGAACTACAAAAAAATTATTGAAGAGTATTCAAGAAATTTTTGAAGACCTTTAACTGGTACTTTTTGCTTGGATTCATGAATTCCAACAAAAGAAAATGAATTCGAATTAAAGCAAAAGAATTTCTTTGGGGAATGAAAAAAAAAATCAGGATAAAAAAAGTGAGACTAATTTGAGAGGGAAAAATAAAAAGAGAATTTCACATTTGATCAGGACCAGAGAAACTGAGGTACCACCAAATTCAGTGTAATGAATCTTTGATTTTTCACCTTCAATTATCTCGCATCTGTTGCTTGGTGAAATCCTATTATTTTTGGGTCTGGTTATCCAGCTCCCCATATTTATGTATGTTCTGTTTATTGATTCTCTTTCTGTTTTCCTTCTTTGCTTTTATTTATTTATTGCTACTAATTGCTTATCAAATTTTGAATGAGGAAAACAAACAAAAAGGAATGCAAAACCCAACAACAAAAAATATTTTTAATAAAATCAGGGAGGTTATGCATTTCTGCAGCATAAGGAACTGTGTCAAATCGTTCCTCTTAACCCTCTAAGGGTTATACACGTATTTCTACGTAGCCGCAAGACGTCACGGCAAGGGCGCTGCACGTATTTTAACGTAGGCTAAGAAACGACGCTCTTTCGCTGTGCACGGAAAATAACGTAGGAGGATGTCGGTTCTCCGAGTGTTGCCGACGCATTTTAACGTCTTTCTTTCCCCCAACAAGTTTGGACATCTTGATGGATCGGAGGGGAGTCAACACAATGGATGTTTTACGACCATTTAAGAATGTCAAAGGAACTGAGGGCTCGAAAAATCCTTCAGGGCAAAGGGCGTTTTGAATGGTCACGGAGTAAGAGAGGAAAAAGATCCCGTTGAATAAAACAGGAACAAAATTTTTTCTCAAATTGTGTGTCCCATAAGCATCTGTGTGTATTTAGATTTAATTTGTATTTAGTTTCAATAGTATTTTTTGGATAAAGCTTATTTGAACGAAATTTTGTTTTAAAGTTCCATTGAATTTTTATTCAGAATGCGGTTTTATGCTCTCTTGTGATTAAACATCGCACTGAAGCATTAGAAACTCAGAAGGAATGTATTTGAAAAATTGCTATCAATATATAATTAATAAATTAAATATATTTCGCATTTACAATTAAACTATTTTTTAAATGCAAATTTATGTTTTTTACTCTAATCTCTACCTTCAATTATTTTTCTTCGCTCAAAGTAAACAGATGCGATTGAATTTTGTGTTTTAAAGTAGCCTAAATTTTGAAGAATATAAGTATACTGTTATATTGTTTCTCTTTTCAGATTTATATTGTGTAATACCGTGCAATTATGTGTTCGATTTTTTATAATGCAACTACTTTTTAAAATTGTATAATGAACGGAATGAAATAATCTCTTTCAAATTCATAAAAGAAACAATAAAAACATTTTTTAAAAATTATTTATATCTGGGAAGTTTAGTTATTAATGCTTAGAAATTTATTAATATTAGTAACAATTAATACTTGGTTATTAGTATTTATACCTTGATGTAGATAAAAGAAATAACAAAATTAATTAAATGTTTGAAAATTTTTAACTGATAACATTTTAAAAGTTTTGACTCTGTAAACTATCTTAACAATTTTTTTTAATAGTTTATCAAAGAAGATACTTTTCTTAAGTAAAACGGTAGATACATAAAAAATTTTAAAAACTCAAAAATTCTGCATTTATTTTACAGTTTTTAAACAATTTTTTCTTTGTTATGCTAAAGAGACTTCTTCATTAGAGACTAAAATCTGAATGGATAAATAGCATAGCTTTTGAAAAATCTTGTGCAAAATGCAGCACGACTTTTAATGACATGATTTAAAGAACCTACTAATGGAAAATAATGCAAATAAAGGCTTCAATGCTGCGTGAACTATAAACTATTGATGAATATGGAAAAGTTTTAGAGTTCATAGCTATGGCTTGAAATCATAAACTATTTACTAAGATCAAATAAATGAATTTGCATTACTTTACTCAAATTTTGGCAGGTGTTTCTTATGGAAGAAAACTTCATAAACTGCACACTTTGGTGTGGAACGATATTAAAAGTTGTCGGACCCAAACTTGAAAGCAATTTTTATCAAGATTTTTTATTATTATTATTATTATTAAAAGTAATCTAAGAATTTACAATCATGATAAAGATCAATGGTAGTATTAATCTTCATATTTTCTCATATGCTTATGCAGTGTAGCGCTATCCGTATTTTTTAGTATACTTGAATAGAAACAATTATGAATTTTGAATCTTTTATATTGAAGTGAAAATTCGATATTTTTGCAGTAAAGATGTCAAAGCAACGTACCAAACTTCATTTATCTATTTTTTATATTTTGAAATAATTGCTCAAACACTCACGGAAAGACTGACTCATGGATAATCAATATTTTGATACATTATATTAAAAAATTTTAATACAAATCTACATTTTGATAATTTTGTGCGACACGTATAATATATCAAGGTGTTTCCGTTTTGGAATATCATGTATACGTATACACGATTTTTACATACAGATTCAGGCACACAGATTTCCTATCAACTAGTTTCATCTAATATTTGACACAAGATTATATCTAACTTATTTACAATTCATTTAAGAAAATTGTAATATTTTTACTTACTAGAAAGAAATTAAAAATTTCACAAATTATTTGACTGAAATGATTTCTAGACTTTTTAATTCCGGCTATTGAATTCAGAAAAGCCTAAAAAAAAGGATTAAAAAAGATTAAGGGACTTAAAGTGTTTAAAAAAAAGGATTAAGCCATATCCAATATGCTACATTGAACTGAAATTTGAGAAACAAATGTTTATTTTTAAGTCAATTATATAAATAATTACTTTTTTAGCAAATTTTCCAAATATTTTAACGTTTCTAAAAAACTGAATTTGTTAATGTACGTTATCATGTTTAATATAAAATAGTTATACATTTTCAGCTCTTATCCTGCTTTCTAATGTTATTTTAAAAGTTAGTTATTTAATTAAAGGTAATGTTATTTTAAAAGTTAGTCATTTAGTCTCCATGCATGTTTCTTAAGTCCAGTGTTTAATTTGGTACTAAGATGAATCAATTACTCAATCAAGTAAATTTTAATTCTTCCTTTGTCTCTTGGAGATCTATTTGATAAACTATGAAAATTAAGTATCAAACGTTGTGGATGGGTACGATTTGCTTTCTTTCAGCATTTTATTTATTTCAATTCCTGCTGTTAACTCACTCTCCACCTATATATATCCTCAAATTTTCCATCGTTAATAAAATACTTTTTATTCATCCTATCAAGTACAAGTAACTTTTTAAAAACTTGTGGTGGATGACATTTGATGTTAATACAGTGTTTTTTCAAATATTAATTAATTTTTTTATTAATTAACTAAAAACTAACTTTCTCGTCAAAAATTCGACTACATTTCTCCATCGCTAAGTAAGTAACAAATTCAGTTTGTTTTCCCCCCACGCCAATGAGATTAGGTTTAACATGTTTTCATCAGATTATTTTAAACGATTGTGTTTATTTTCGTAATGTTTGATGCAGTTAAAATAAACTTTGTAAATTAATCAGTTTTTTCGACTCATTTTGAAGTACTTTCGAATTAAAATAATTGAGAATAACTACATTAGAAATTTCTAATCTGTATTGCACTACCCAACTGGTGTAGTAAAATCACGCATTTTGAGAAGTCACAATTGGTTTTGAATAATCAATTGCAGTTGAAAATTCAATGCTAGTAGAAATTTTTGATCGATTATTTATAGTAATTGTAATTATCAGGTCGGGATAACCTGGTTGGTAGGCGTTAGTTTCGCATCCCTTGGGCTACAAGTTTGAACCTACCAACCGAAGTCTTTCCGTATGGGTGTGTGTGTGGTGAAAGTTACATTTGTCGTGGTCACAAGTCCTCCATGTCGAGACTGATGTTACAGTGCGTACTGGTGTAGAGGTGATCGTTCTCTGTTCTAGATCTAAATTACGATCTACAGATGAATGAATGCAATACGTCCCATAAAAAGTGTTTTTGACGTGTGTAAGCTAGAAGTCAGACTCCTGGATTCGAGTGCTCAACGGTCCATACTCTCAAAAGTTATCGCACCCCTCCTTCCGTTGTAAAGCGGAACACGAAAATAACAATTGTAATAATTTAACAAAAAGTAACTAAAATAGAATTTTAATCGCAAGGAGACACCAGGCCCGGATAACCTGGTTGGTTGGGCGCTGGATTCGCATCTTTTCGGCTGCGAATTCGAACCCGCCAGTTGAAGATTGTCATTTGTGGTTGTGAGACCGCCATCAACTTCATAAATTAGAAAGGGGGGAAAAAGGAAACGAATAAACAACAACGAACAAAATATAATAGTCCAACACCATGTTTAGACAGGAAAATGAAAAATTGCCATTATTATAATCATTTAATAGAAAGTAACTAAAATAAAAAAATTTCATTGCTGACCTAAGAACGAATTGATTTAAAAAAATTGATTTTTATAATACTTGTTTTTAATCTTCTTTCTCTGAGTCTGAGAAAGATGAATACCGAATATCTGCAACATGCGAATGACTTTGGAGACAAAACTTTACGAAAACTAGTTCTATAATACGTGAAGTTAATAATTTACTGAAAGGAATATGAATTATGAGGCTTAACATAGTTAAATGAATATTATAATAAGACATAATTATAGTTCATAAAATTTTAATTAGTCTGATTTATGTTTTTAAATTATTCTGGTAAGTAATTAGTAAAAAAAAATCCAGTTCTTTCTGTTATATATATAATAAATTGACAATAGAAAGAGTGGGGAATTTATACTTGAGTTGGATTTCGTTTAATGATTTCTCTATGAGTCTATACTGCGGTCATTAGTTTATACCTTTAAATCTTTTGTTCGTCATTTTTTTTCACTACTGGTTTTAGTAATTTTATTTGTTGTTATTGTTGACTGGCGACGTATTTCCTTTTAAAATATTTTCGTTCTATTACTTATTTTGGATTTTGCTGTTGAATTTTATATACATTTATCCTTACTGTGAATAGATAAAAATAAGGCAACAATAGGCTCCGCTCCGAAAATATTTAAAAAAGTATTACTACTTCTTTTATGAATACGGTTGTTATATAAATACATAAATTTGATGAAGTGTAATGCGTTTTCCTATATTAAATCCGACTACCTACACAATTGTGCAAAAGATTTCAACTCATTGTTATAACAGAGCATATTTCTTTCATGACCGAAAGTAATTGATTAAACCCATTATTGCTTCTAAATAAGGAATCGCTTACCTCTTATGCCAGTTTTCGAGAGTTTTCAAACTATGCTGGCAAATATTTGTAAAATTTATACATCACAACGTCACTGAAATAGCATTACCACTATCTCTTCCTTAAATTCATTTACTTATATATATTGGTAATTTTATCAGTCTATGGGGATAATCCACAACAGTAACCTTTTCTTGTAAGCAAATTTCAAATACGGTTCTAAAACATTGAATTTTCTTAATTAATTTGAGGAACCGTTGGGAATTCCTACCAAACTTAGATGCTTATTCCTTTATTGAATCCATCGGCATGAATAATTATTTTAAAAAAAATTCAATGATTGTTATCTCCACTACTAGTGGTCATTAATAAGAGAAAGGAAAGGGTATGTTGCAAAGTTACATAAGTGAAAATATGTTTTACAAGTTTAATTTCATATATTTATGACACCAATTACTTTTCAATGGTCGATTTTATAAAAAGATGTAAAATACAAAGATGTAATGTAAGGTACAACTGAAACTTTTGTGAATTATCTTGCTTGATAAAACTAGCAAATATAGCATAAATCATTAGTGTTTTCTTTTACAGAATGGACGAAAATTAGAAAATAAATTTATGTCCATTGTATTTTTTTAAGAATACTAAACATTATAAACGCACCGAAATTTATGAGGAATAAAATATATTACAGTATAATATTTAAAAGGAATCGTTTGTTTGTTCAAGCTGCCTTTTATTATTTTTGAAGGTAGCAATTTCATTGGATGTGTACTCAAAATAATGGGAAAAAATGAAAGAAAAATCGCAAAAAAATGGTGATAATTTTTATAAATTTCCCAAACACTTTAAAATCACTAGAATATTCTATAATTTGAAAAATAAATTTTTAATAAGGACATTTAATCTTTATTTACTTTGGTATATTTCACGATATTTGAACTTTAAAATTTTGCTTATTTTGAAGCCTTCAAAAGAGGAGATGCCATAATTTTTTTTTAAAATAAAAAGCAATGATTACAAACAATATTGAGTTTTGTTAAAATTGCTACGGGGTATTTAAGAACTCGGATCATAAATACATTAGTAGCTAATTATATTTCTAGAATTATGCTTTTTTTTTCAGATATCTAATCAATTTGTTGATTTGTATCTCTTATTATAATAGAATATGATGCCCCCGTTCTTCTAAAAAATAATTTATGTTATATATTGTTATTTATATGTATCTGATTAACTGAACTATCCGTGTTTAGTTCTAATTCTAAAAAAATGCTACTTTATTGCAACTATTGATTGCTCGGTGCAAAATAATTTATTTGGAAAAATAATAAAAGGATATGAATACAATTTTAATCCTTCATTAATTGCTAATTTTGAAAATATATGTATAATAAGACCGAATGTATGATGAAAGTTTCTGTACTTAATATATCCAGCAAAAATTGTGAAAACCTATCTGTTTATATTTACACTGTGTAACAGTTTAGAAAGTGCTATCAGCATTCGGGGTTAAAAAGCAACCTATACACTATTCCTAGAAACCATCTGACGTTTGTAGCCGTACAAAATAAACGAAAGCAATAAAATTTGGCATGAATGAGCAGTGATTTGCTGGTACCCGAGGCTAGCTGACCTCCCATGAAGAACGGGAGGGGAAAGAAAGAAACCCTTGCACGCTTGCTGTGCATCTCTTCAGCGAAACTGACACGCTTCCACGACAGAAAACTAGTCCCGCTTCCTTCCCTTTACAGAAGTTTCACTCGTAGAATGGAAACGCCCAGAGGGTTAAACGTCTAACACAAATAAATGGATTTATTTCACTCCTCGTATTGTTAGTACATGATATTCATTTAGGTAATAAATCAAATTTCTGGCAAAAAATTTCTAATTATCCTAGGAAGTCGTCATTTTGCTATTGCCTAACAAGAAATAAAAAATAAATCGAATCTGTCGTTTAGGTACTTTCAGGTTGAATACCATTATCCCGTCTTTTGCCTTCACCGTGCCCACTCGAGTTCGTCCACCGTGCTTGACTAGTGGGCTAAATCTGTAAGGTAATGCACGATGAACAACTTAAATGATATCATCAAAGTTGTCGAGAAACATGAATTTTCCCTTAATATTCAATTATCAAGCTTCACAAATTTTCTGGTTTTATTTCTTTTTTTGTAGTTAAATTGACAGACTCAAAATGGACTAAGATATTCAATCAAGCAATGCATACTGTACAGGTAGTAATCCTGCTGGTGAAATACGTGGTGGTGGATCTGAAAAATGTCTCATTTCATATTCAGATCTAAAATGGATGAACATGTTTTTAATAAAAAATGTATAATCGGAAAAGGAATTTATTTCTTTATTTCATAAAACGCGAAAACAGTCGCAAAAAATTAATGAAATTTTATTGCAATTTTAGTGAGTGATTTACAGAACATCATGCCGAATATTGCAGTATTATTAGAATTTGAGGGAAACAAAAGTTAAGTCATAAAGGATCCACACCCTTATTAACTGGAAGTCAGCTAATTTTGAAATAATTTGATGGCATAATTGGCCTTACGCTTTATCTTTCTAGTATAAAACTGTAAATAAATTACATTTTTATTATAATTTAAGCTGTAATGCATCTAATTAATATTTTTTATTCATCATAATTTCCATATACTGCTAAAAATCTATTTCAATATTCAATGATAATGCCGGGGCAAATTACATTTTCGTAAATTTCTTATTAATAATTAACTACGTCTTCAGTAGCCTTTTGAGTTTGGTGTAATTAAAAGGGTTGAATTCTTCCGCTTCTAAAAACGCGGCTGCTTAATTTTTTTTTTAATTTTGAACCATCTATAAAATTTTCAAAATATCATT
>JAOUZG010049115.1:0-11302 GCA_026289955.1 Argiope argentata
CTTTCAGTGCCAGCGCTTTGGCCACTCTAAACTGAATTGCCGCGGGTCTCTTACTTGTGCTCGCTGTGCACAAAAAGGCCATGATAGCCAACAGTGTACCGCACAAGAGAAGTGCGTAAACTGTGGCGGAGAACATCCATCATATTCTCGATCTTGTCCTCGCTGGACGCTGGGAAAGCAAGTTATGACAATCAAAACCAAAGAAAACTTATCTTATCCCGAAGCCAGGCGTAAAGTTAATGTACAATCCCCGACTCCTGGTGTTAGTTATTCTTCAGCAATCAAAAACACTTTCTGTGAAAATTGTACTTGTGATCACTGTGTTAACTATACCAGAAAAACACCAAACACTGAAAAAACTTCTGATTCTGATACCAAACATAATGTTCGGTATCAGAATCAGAAGTTTTTAAAGCTAATGATGATACTCCAAAACATGTTAGAAGGAAATCCAAATCGCAGACTTCGCTGACGTTAAACCTCGCCAAACGAGGTCTTACGCAAAAGGACCTACGAAAGAAACTAAAAAATTCAGCTTCGAAAAATTCCGTCGCATTGGGGCTAGCGACGAAAGGCGTTGTCCATAAGGACTTACAGTCTATATTTGGAGACACGCTGAATAGCCCTGATATTAAGTTACATCCGTCAGAAGATGAATATGAGATTAGTATGAGTTGCGAGGATCAGGCAGCTCCAACAAGTGTTACTTCTCTTTCTCCTCACAAACCTCTCTCTTAATGGGTAACTTCCTTTCTTGGAATTGTCGCGGCATTCGTTCCAAACTTCAGGATATTAAGTCAATTATTAACAGATTTCCTCCTGTTTGTTTTGGTCTTCAAGAGACCTTTTTGAAGTCAAATTTCCCAATTAAATTACGCGGTTACAATTGTGTTCGGAAGGATGCAGACAATGGAGCTCATAGTTCTGGAGGGGTCTGCATTTTTACTTCCAATTTATACCCAAGTAATCCTATCACCCTACATACCTCTCTGCAGGCTGTGGCTATACAAGTTCACGTAAAAACTTTAGTCACAGTCTGCTGTATTTACTTACCGCCTCATGATACCATCTGTCAGCAAGATCTCAACAACTTAGTTGACCAACTTCCTTCACCTTTCGTCCTACTTGGCGATTTCAACGGCCATAGTACTTTGTGGGGTTCGAATAGAACAAATTCTCTTGGGCAACAAATTGAACAGTTCATTTCCAATAACTGTCTTTGTTTGCTCAATAATGATGAAATACACACGCACCTTCCACAGTCTTGACTTGGCCATATGTTCTCCTGAACTACTGCCGTTGCTAACCTTGTCAGCTAGCAACGATTTATAAAATAGAGATCACTATCCTATTATTATCTCCCATGCTGATAGCGGTGGAGTGACTTTTTGTCCTCCACCTTTTCTATTCCAGCGGGCAGACTGGACTACGTTTCCGCAGTTAGCAGACATCACAGAGACTATGATAAATACTACTGAAATTTCGGAAGCAGTTCAAAATGTCGTAGATATTATACTATGTGCCGCAACCTCCACTATCCCAAAGAGTTCACCACGTCTAAGAAAATTTCGCCAACCGTGGTGGAATGACGCCTGTCGCGATAGTTACAAACACCAGAAAAAGTTATGGAACAAGTTTCGAAGGTACCCTACTACAGAGAACCTTGTCGCTTTTAAAAGAGCAAAAGCACTTGCTCGTCGTATTCACCGCCGTAGCCAGAAGGAATCCTGGATTCAGTTCATATCCTCTATCACGCCCTCTATAACAAGAAAAACTCTATGGAAAAAGGTTAAAGCTGCTAATGGGATTTTTCACAAATCTTCTATTCCTATTCTAAATAGGGATAATGTGAAGTATTCTTCCCCTTTAGACATTGCCAACATTCTAGGTCAAGCATTTGCACAAGTTTCCGCAATTGATTCTTATAGTCCTGAATTCCTGGCAATTAAGAATCTCTCGGAACGGTTGCCTTTGCATTTTAATGACCGAAGCAATCATTCTTATAATTGGGAATTTAGGATGTACAAATTGAAAACAGCATTATCCAATACCCATGATAACAGTCCCGGGCCTGATGGAGTTACATACAATATGCTTCGCCATTTGAATGACACTTCTCTTTCAAATCTGTTACTACTATACAATAGAATTTGGACTGAACAAAAGTTCCCTTCACAATGGCACGAAGCTATTGTCATTCCAATATTAAAACCTGGAAAAGATTCATCGAACCCTTTGAGTTACAGGCCCATTGCTTTGACGAATTGTCTTTGTAAGATCTTTGAGCGCATGGTCAAAGCTCGTCTTGTGCATGAACTGGAAAATCAAGGATGCATCTCCCCGTTGCAAAGTGGCTTCCGAAGAGGTCGATCTACTTTTGATAACCTCGTTCTATTGGAAACCCAGATACGCAACACATTTGTTAGGAGGAACCACCTTGTATCCGTTTTTTTCGACATTGAGAAAGCATATGACCGTACATGGCGCTATGGTATACTCTCCACACTTTTTAAATTTGGTTTTAGAGGAAATTTGCCCACTTTTTTATTAAATTTTTTATCACTTCGTACTTTTCGTGTTCGTATTGGTAATGTTTACTCAAATAATTTTATACAAGCTGAGGGTGTTCCACAGGGCAGTGTCCTCAGTGTTACACTTTTTATACTTCATATCAGTCAGATTTTATCGGTTTTACCATCATCAGTTAATGGAACCCTTTATGTTGATGATTTGCAGCTTTCATGCCAAGGTAGCGATATGAATCTCATAGAGTGGCAGTTACAAAATGCAGTCAATAGGTTGGTAATCTGGTGCAATAATAATGAACACACAATCTCTCCTGAGAAGAGTAGATGTGTTCACTTTTGTCGAAAGAGGAACCTTCACCCAGATCCAAATATTGCCATTCGAAACATACCTATTCCTGTAGTGGACCAAATTCGGATTTTGGGAGTGATATTGGATCGAAAGCTTACCTTCCTTCCGCATATTTTACACTTGCGGAAGAAGTGTGAAAAAACATTAAATATATTGAAAGTGCTCTCCAGAACATCTTGGGGCGCCGATCGTACCTCTCTTCTACGAATTTATCAGGCAATAGTTCTCTCGAGAATTGATTACGGGTGTATGGTTTATGGTTCCGCTTGTTTGTCTGTCCTGAAACGGCTGGATACGGTCCATCATTCTGCTTTGCGCATTTGTTCTGGTGCGTTTCGCACCTCTCCAGTTGAAAGCCTCTATGTTACATGTCACCAGCCACCTCTTTCTTTAAGACGCAAGAAACTGTCTGCCATATTTTATTTCCGCACAAAATCCGTACTGAAGCATCCACTGAATGAAATATCATTACCAGTTGGTCTTCGTCGCCTGTATAATGCCCGCCCTTCTCATATCCTTCCCTTTTGTGAGAGAGCCCGATTGCTTCTGCCTGACTCGGACCTTAACACTGTTCATGTTAAAACTACCAACTCTTATTGTTTTTCTCCCTGGGACATCCCCCTGTTTTCGTTCTTGGATCCTTTTACGGGATTTGACAAACTAACTGATCCTTGTGTTCTCCAACAGATCTTTTTGTACCACCGTTTTCGGTATTCTTCTTTTGTACCCATTTTTACGGATGGCTCTAAATCAGATGGTTATGTTGGTTGTGGGATCATTCTTCCATCTGAAACACTGAGCCACCGCCTACACAATTGTTGTTCAATTTTTACTGCTGAGTTAGTGGCGATTTTCTTTGCGATTCAAAAAATTTCAACCTCTGTTCACTGTAAATTTGTTATCTATACAGATAGCATGAGTGCATTGAAGACATTTTCTCACTACCACAATCGGATGCATCCATTGGCCATTAAAATTTTATTTCTCTTGCAATTATTAAAATACGATGGGTTCGAAATAATTTTCTGTTGGGTACCGAGTCATGTCGGCATCTTGGGGAATGAGAAGGCGGACATGGCTGCAAAAACTGCAACTATCTTTTTAAACATGGGACTTCCCTTCTGCGACATTAAAAGGTCCCTCCATCACTACATCTGTTCTATGTGGCAAAGTTCATGGGATCTGCAGATCCAAAATAAATTACATTTTATTAAAACGCACATTTCTTATTGGCCTGTTCACCCTATACGTGAGATGGATGTTAAGTTAACTCGTCTCCGTATAGGTCATACACGCTTTACCCATAAACATCTAATATTTGGAGAAAATGCACCTATGTGCAACGGCTGCCAGGTTCCTTTTACTGTTCATCAAGTTTTAATTGAATGTCCAGTTTTTAATTCTTATCGTTCTTGTTTTTTTAACTTGACTTCTTTCACATTACGAGACCTGGTGGGTGAAAAATACCACTCAAATATCTTTAAGTTCTTAAGGGCTATTGGGTTTTTTACTTGCATATGAGAATTTTTTATTATTCTGTATGTTTAACTTTCATTTTTAGTTCATATATATTAAAACTATTGTTTCAAACTGTTATGGTACAGGGTTTTAAATTTTTATTTTCTAATCATTGTTTTCATTAAACTAATTTGATTTAAGCTCATTGCTCACGTGTTAATTGAACAAAGGATTACATTTATCTTTTATAATTTTACCATTTGCTTGGCGCAGTATGGCCAAATCTGGCTTTTGCGCCAGTAAACCCCACACAACCAACCAACCAACTTAACATCATCGTTCCATCTGAAAAAGCCAGCAGCAGCCCACCAACATCTCTGGTTCTCAAGCTTGGCGGCTAATCCCCTCTCCAGGCTGAAAATCTACCGTCTGATCAACTTCCTACACGTCGAGGCGGAGCTCTTCAGAGTCTAATCCATCCAGGCCCCATTGAAGAATCCTCCTCATGACGTCGTAGTAACACCCCCGGCACCAACCCCACCCCACTGAAGACTGGTTCCTCCAAACCAACAGGCATCCAACCATCCAAAGCACCGTTACGGAGACCGATCACCAGAACGGCCTCAAAATTTGTGAGGAGGCTGCTCCTGTAGGGTCAACAATGTACAATAATGTATATATATACCATTTTTATTCCTATGTCATCTTTTTATTTTTATTTATTTTTTTTATCTAATTTTCTCTTTTTTATATCACTGTGTGTCATCATCAAATACAATAGTAACGGCCTCAAATAATGTGGTGAGGCTGCACCTGTTAAGCCATCAATGTTAATAATTGTAACCACCATCATAAATCCAACTCACAACCCAACTGTATGTCAACAATCAATAGCAACGGCGTCAAACGCTGTGGTGAGGCCGCATCTGTACTCACCAATGTACATAATTGTATATATTTTTCTTATTTCTTTGTACTTATATTATTCAATGTAACCAAGTTTTTTTTGAACTAATAAAGTTGTTCGGGGGCGACTTTCGGTGCGGGACTTAGTGGGATCCCGGAAAGACTAGGTTAAACTCTTCCTCTCCATGTCCACTAAACTGTTTAAATGATCTCAAAGATCATAGTCGCAGGGGCATGGATAGGTGTTATGTTATGTTATGTGTTCTTAAGTATTGCCTATAGACCTAAATTTTAATATTTTAAAGTTGTCTTGGTTTTTATTGTGTAATTTGTTTGGTGCCATTTTTGGCCTTTCTCATTTTAATTTGTATATGTGTTTGGGTCTTTTAAAATATTTGGGTCTTTAAGTCTTAATTGTATATATGTTTGTTTTAAGTTAACTGTATATATATGTCTGTTTCAAGTTAACTGCTGGATTGTATATATGTTATGTCTGGTTTACCGGTCTGGTGCCGTGGAGATTGGAGGAAATTCAACACTATAGAGTGATTAATTATATACTATGCCTAACTGGACTTAGAAATCATAATATCGGAACACGGGATTGAAAAATTTGTTTAAAAAAACTCCGGCCGACCCCCCTGGGTCGACCAGCGGTTGGATTAATAAGATTGTAAATATTAGTCAATTATAGAGATAAACTAAAAATTCCACCATATCCTGGGGGCCCCCGACTTTCCTCCCTCCCTGACGACCGCTCCACCGGAAAAAGAAAGAAAAAGATAATTATTATGCAATTAAACACATACTTATGGGGGGATGATGTTTTGAGAATGAAATGTGATGATATGAGGGGCCCCTTAAACATCTACCAAATCGTAAAGATCTAGTATTAAATCAAACCTGTTCTATATAATCTACCAACCTACCAACAGTAACAGTAACAAGCACCCGCAATACGTCCAATTCCATATCCTGAAACCAAATAATTATAATAGACACATATAAATACATAATAGAGTTAGTCGCTGCCCGTGGCGAGCTTGCCTCCTCCTCCTACTCGCCATACGTTATGCCCGGACCAGACTTTTGTAAGTGTTCACCGGGTTTTTACATATTATATGCTTTTATATGTTTATATCATCTTTTAAGTGTCCAAACCTGTTTTGTCCTGTTCGTCCAGTTTTTGTGTATTCACCGGTTTTATGTGTCTCTAAAACGCTTTCCTCTCCCCTTTTGGGTCGAGCGATGTACAAACACCATGTAATTAAATACTGCCACTGTTCTTGGCAATGCATGTATATACTCATTTATTTTAAATAAATCTGCTCGACGGGCTGGACCGGCCCGGAGTCCTCCTGGTTGCTCGGTGGAACTCTCTCTCCGGCTACCCTTTTTTGCCTTACAGCCAACTCGGGTAGGCTGGGGAGTCGTGGGAATTTAGTTTTCCATAACCAAACAGTTCCACCCGAGCAGCGGTGGAGAGCGGTCGTGTGTTGCTTGCTGCTCTTCCTTGTCTGTGACGGTTGTAATTTTATCAGCCGACTTTTACTTCTTTAAAGTTTTTAATGTTTTAAAAGGTTTTAATGGAATTGTGTTTTATATTTCAAGCTTTTACCGTTTCTTGTGATTTGTTGTGTTCCCGTCCCTATGTCTTCTTGTGATTTCTATTTAATTACCTGCTGATTTTTATCCAGAAACTGTTTCTGGAGTTGCGACTTATCCCAAGCTGGATATTTCTACCATCCATCTACTGTGCAATATTGATTACCAATAGATTCTACAATTTAACAGCTGACGAGTGATACTTCGCTGCTGCTGTGGGAAATCTCAACAACAAATTATTTTGTTGTATTGTAAAACTAATATCAAGAAGGATTAATAGTAAATGTGGAGAACGCCCACCCCGACGCCGACACCAACATCGCCGGCAACTTTACTCTTGATCTATGTTTTGTGAGTGCTACCTTTTAAAGGAACCTTATTTTGCACAATAGTGAATCACTGTGTGTAGCTTTTCACATTAGTGTGCTTGTGGTTTCTGTACGTGACCGGATCTGCGAGTTGTGAAGAACGTCCCCTCCGACACCCAACATCGATGGCCGACAAAACAAGGGACAACTACACCGCCAACGAGCGCTGACCTTTCACCCCTTGCTGAAGTCTACATATCCTAGAGTGCAGTGGAATTTGGATTCCCGGAACTTGTACACTAATTCTAGAGATCCCTGCAGATGAATGAGTATCTCTTGCTAAACTTTAGCTGAAACTCAGTGTCTCGAGACCAATGTTTACCTTTCATCTTCGCTGATTCACTTCAGTGCATCAGTGCTCTGCCTTTGATCCTGCTGAATATTGCCGGATCACTTCCTTGACGCCCTACTCTTTGTGCCACCCTTCACAGATCTACTCCGGGTCGCCTTATATAGGGTTTACTTTGCGTCACACTATTACTTGCTTTTGTTGTTGTCGCACTTTAAATATTTGACTTCGTGACATACTACTGCCAACCGTCGTGCTAGAGTGTCTTGGTTTTATCCTTGGATTTTTTGTACAAACTGACTACCATCTGGATTGGGATAGTGCTTCGTCCTGGGTGAGTCACTTTGACCACTTTTGTTTTTGGCTCCTGCTTTATGTCTTTTACCCTTATTGCCATTTTAAACAGTATAATTTAGTGTTTAACTCTCTGTGCTATTGTTTGCAATATTATTACTAATGTTTATTTACTGTATATGCTATTTTTATCTATCTTAAATTCTCTTACGGGACGCATCTGTTTTTAATGTATTTTAGCTTCTTATTAAGATTTTACTTGTAACCTCGTGACTTGAGGGATATTTTACTTTTTTGTCTGGGTCTCTGTGGTTGTTGGGGTAACCTTCGTACTGGGTCCGACCCTCTTCTGGTGGGCCTTGCCCTGATTTCTGGGGGTCTAGTGATCGATCCCAAGTTGGCCTGGACTTGGCTTTTTTGAGCCCTAGATCAACCAGGAGACGGTCTTTTAGCGTTTCTTTTCTTCCCTTTTATTGTATTTTTACATTTTATCTGGTTTTATTGCCATTTGGTGGTTTTATTTTTTTAGAGTGTTTTTCTTTAAACTTTTTAAATCCGATTTTACCGCGCCTATGTGTTTGGCGCTTTTAATTATTTATTAGGGTTGCTCTGGGTTTCCCGACCTTCGGGGCAACACAATCATGTCCTCTGGGGAGGTGGCCATCAACATCTTGGAGGATGTCCCTCCCAACCTCGACACTTCTGTTTACACATTCACAAGCTCCATTGCCTCTTTCCACTCCTCCTTCTCCAACGCTCCACCTGAGGTATTTGAGGATGTGGTTATCCCATCTTTTGAGACCAATAAATCAGACTTTATTTCCTCCTCGGCGCTGGCCGGCGGCCGATGGGTCACCCGGTCCCAAGTTAAGAACGTTAACTCTACCAATAATAAAAGAGGCGGGAGAGGAGTTGAGAGTGACCTCATCGAGGAGGAGGGGAGAGTTGCATACAATTCTAAACAGGGTACCGTGGATCGATCCATTCCTGATCTTACAAATGACATGATCTCCAAGCTCAAGGACCTGGCTCTGCCAAATGACGTAGAAGAATTAGTAACCACATGCCTATGCGAATACAGTACGTACGCAGATAAGCTAATAAATGGAAGAAAGCAATTTAGAAAATTAATTACAAATAATGTATTCCAACATCATCTGGAATTCCTAACAAAAATAATCGGAGAGCTGAATCGCCAAATTAACTTACTAAAACTAGATAACTATGAAATGAGGGACCTGATTAAAAACAACGAAAAGTCTAATATGCAGGCCAAGATTTGCCTCCTGGAAAAGGAAAATAATCAATGGATAGGCAAACTGGCAGTCCTTGAGCCTCGTGTCAATCAAGAGCCTAACTTAGTTGAAAAATTGGAGTCCAAATTAATAGGTTACAATTCTAATCTCGAGAAACAATTTAGCAAAATTATCCGAGAAATCGCGGAGCTAAACAGGCTGGTTAAAGAGCCAAAGACCTACGCCCAAACTGCCTCCACGAACAACAACAAGATTTCTCCCTCAAGACAGAATGAGACTGTAGTTTTAATTAGGCCCAAGGCGGAGGACCGCAGGGATTTTAACATAAACAAAGAAACCATACTAAAGACTTTACAGGGGGAGGATCGCTCCATCAGAATGAGGGGGCTGGGACCACTCCAAGGAGGAGGAGTCAAGATCATAACCTCAAACGAAGAGGAAGCTCAATATATCCGGGGCACTTTAGCAAAAAATCCCGACATCAACGAAACTTACGATCTTAATATTCCCGGGAAAAGACTCCCCCAGGTTATCCTATATAACATTGACAATGAGGTTAACGAAGAAATCCTGGGGGAGGGATTACTAGAAAAAACTTGTTCTTAGCTGACTCCTCCGGAAAACCTAACTTCAAGATTGAGTTTAATATCCCAGCCCGAAATAAAAATTCCAAACATTGGATCCTCTCGACCTCCCCCATTGTTTTTAAACAAATCAAGGAAAAGGGGGGCCTTTACTTTCGGTGGTCTAGAGTAAGGGTGTCCGAATTCCTGAGCATAAAGCAATGCAAACACTGCTTGGGATTCGGGCACACCACCAAAGTGTGCAACAAAAAAGATCAGCCCTCTATATGCGATCGGTGTGGAGTATTTAACACTCAGGGGGAGAACCACCGTTGTAAGAGGACCTGCTGTAAAAATTGCCAACAATCAAACGAGAGGTTAAATACTAACTATGGGACGGGGCACAGTGGCCTGACGTTGCCGTTCCTACATTAGACAACGTGAAATCATGAAAGCTAGAATTGACTATGGACACTAAATCTCTACGTGGCTTACAAATTAATCTGAACCATTGTGAGGCAGCACACTCTGCAACTTTCCAGGTCGCTAGGGACTTAGAACTCGATTTCATTGCCATCCAGGACCCTCGTATGATAAGAGGGGATCCCCAGGATAACTTCTTTGGATGTCGGGCCTTTTTCTCCAACGACAAAAAAACTATTTTATATTTTTAAATAAGAATTTTAATGTATATTTTAAGTTCAGCGCCACCGATACAGTTTGTGCAGAACTCCATTTTAATAATTTTATTTTAAATATTTTAAACTGTTATTTTCCTCCCCACAAAGACATTGACGCAACTCTAGCTCAATTAAACGATTTTAACTTTTTGAACCCTTTTAACCTTGTCGTTGGAGACTTAAACTGCAAAGCGAAAAAATGGGGCAACGACTCGGACAGCTATAGGTGGAGGAGGCTGTCCGAGTTCATAGCCTCGAATAACTTGAACATATGCAACATCGCACAATATGGTCCGACCTTCCAATCCACAACAAACTCTGGGTTCCCGGATTTAACTCTAATTAGTACCCCAATCGCTAATTGTATAAAGAATTGGGGTGTCCTGGATACAGAGTCCCATAGCGACCATAAATATATCTATTTTCAGATAAACATCGATACCGCTCCAGATAATGATTTTTACTTGAAAACCAAATATGGTCTAAAGAAATTTTTATATACCATAAACAAATATTTTAAAGATTTTAAAAATAAACTAGAACAAATCAACTCCATTACAGAGCTCAATATTTTTATTAAAAATTTTATAGACTTTATACAATCCAATGGTTTTAAATCAATTCGAAAAAGACCAAAGAGCCTAGCTAAGAAGTACAGTTTCTGGAGCGAAGAGCTCAGAGTGTGTAGAAACAAAGTTAATAAATGTTACAAAATTTAACGAGCCCACGTTAAGAATAAAGCCACGGAGGGCCTCATACTGGTCTCCGGGATTAACTATCGTAAAGAAAGAGCCGCCTATAAAAAATTACTATTAAAAGCGAAAAAGGGAGGCCTGGGAGAAACTATGTACGTCATACAACGACAAGTTCGGGTTCCTTTTTAACCTAATTTTTAATAAATCATCCACTGCTGCGACAATTTCAGTGAACCCGAACAATGATCCTAATACACAATACAAAGACAAGATCAACTGTATTATGGATCATTTCTTCCCAGGCAAAACTA
>JAOUZG010049118.1:0-15534 GCA_026289955.1 Argiope argentata
ATTTTTGAGTGATTTTTAAACTTATATATTAATTTTAAGAATTTTTCATCCTCAATAAGTTTGATTTATAATTTTTTTTCACTTGAAGGACTAAACACTTCAGCTGTATACTCTCCGATTTGCGAGAGGTGAAATATAATTCTACGATTTCTTGAATTTATTTTTTTTCTGACAAAATTGAATTACTTTATAATATTTTAGCTTTACATATAAATGTCCATTATTGTTGTGTTATATTGAGATGTATTTGAAAGCGGGCATATAAATAGTAATTTTAAAATTCTGCGGATTGAAGAATAAGTATAAGGAAAATAGCCTAAGTTATTCGCATTGATCGAATGCTTTTCAAAATTTTAAACTCACATTTTTACTTAGAACTATAAGGCAACACTCATATTGAATAATAATATACGAATTATTTTAGAAAAAACATAGAGGATAGGTTAAGTATTTCACAAATTTTATGAAATATATAAAATAATTAGCTTAGCGAACATGATGAATACAAACCCGAATGTCTGAGTTAACTATGCTAATCCCGTGGATAGTTCCACTTTATATACTGAAAGCTGCAAGGACGTTGGACCCGGTATTGGTATTACTTATATGTAAATTCAAAACAAGTTTGACGGAATTTTTGCAAACACCCCACCTTTGGAGGAAATATACTGTTTGTCACCTTCATTCATTAATATCACCTTCGGAAATTAGTTCACATACGTAGGGGAAAGTCCTAAGCAAACAGCGCTCTTTTATTTCTATTTAGATTTATTAAAGGGGAAAAATCAAGAAATTTTCCTAGTCAACTCGGAAAATACGTAATATTCATTGTTCCCGTTAAATAAAATTCGGCCTTTAATGGAATGCACGCTTTTATTTTCTATTAGATAGACTCTTGTGACCTTCGCAAGGTCGAACTCGCATGATTTGGGTGGTTCATTTACTTGTTTGTAGAAAGTTGTTGATAATGTTTCGGGGAAGTATTATAGCGAATAAATATTCTGATAAACATTAATTTATAATGTTAAATTTTTCTTCTTTTGTTATATGCATTGAAAGAAAAAAGTATAACGGTAAAATATTTTTGTCGAATTTTTCGAATATTTTCATTTAAGTATAACATAAAGCGCCTGTATTAAATTTTGTATTATATGATGGAACTAATCTCCGGATTAAATGTTTTTTCCAAACTAGTAATTTCAAATTTTAATGGAAACAAAAAAAATCTTTAAGAGTAGTCAAAATTATACTTTTTATTTTAGATGGTTTATTAATTTTTAATTTGTATTAAAAAAATTTTGTTTATAAATTCGAAAAACATAATACGAAATAATTTTTTATGGTATATATCTATGGCAGTTATTTTTTTGCCAGCCGATTCAACAAAACAAATTTTTGAAGTTGAAACAAATTTCTTTCTAAAATGATATTTTCATCCCATCTCATGTGGATCTACTTGGTAACGAAATAACAGACAGGCTTGCAAAGAAAAAAGCTGCCTAGAATCTTCATCTTCATTTGAACTCATATACTTAGAACTCTTTTCTCAGACAAAATCTTTATAATGAAGAATTGAATGGTATCCCCTACTCATGATTGGCATTGGGCCAATCCTTAATTCTCCCTTGTGATAAAAAAACCCCCATTATCTGTCGCACCTTGCTAGTGGCCATCTTAAATGTCTTTTCTTTCCTCAGGGTGAAAAATCTTACCCATTTTGCCCGAAATACCACCAGCATCAGGCCTCTGCTGAAAAAATTCTTGACTGCTTAGGACTTCTTTGGGGATAAATTTATTCTTCTCCCTTCCTTATCATTGAATTTCTTCTTGTTAACGGATTTTTGGATCTAGTCTAAGTCAGGTCATGGAGATTAGCAACAACAACAACAATTTCTTTTCCCAAATAATGATTTGATTTAGTTTTTTTTCTAATTTGTGTAATTTTTAATATGTTTATTTTCTTTTATGGTAACCAATGTGTAGAACGAATGATTGGCACAAAAATTCGAATGTAAGAATTTCCATCTTTTCCATATCCCTCCGGAACCCCCCCCCCCCCGGGTTTTGGGAATGTGGTAACTTCTTATAAATACTATATCCCAAAAAGAGAATTATCTAAACAAAAGAAATTTGGTGTTGAGAAATCATAGGGAAGTCTGTCAGCCTATATATGCTATAACAATGTAAATTTTTCATATATTTTTGTCATTAACATTTTAGATGTGTAAAAGGAGTTCGAAAAAAAATTGTCAAAGAGTCCATTTCAGTTGTTCCATCAATTTATGTTGTGGTAATTGCATTACCGCAAATGGATAAGGAGCTAGAGTGTTGAGCTTCTGTTCTGAAATAGTGGAACTGCTTGAAATTTTAAATCAAATGTGCCAAGGGGTAAATAGCTTTGAATCGAGTAATTGTTATGCGCGTGTGCGAACAATATATCTTAAAGAATGTTGAAATGAAACGAAATTTACACTGTTAATGCCCAAGTAAACTAAATATATTAAATTTTATGCAATGGAAGGAAACGTGTTTTTATGAATGCATGTTAGTGTTTGAAAAGTAGATGGCAGTAATCCTACATTTAAGAAATTTGGAGCAAACTTATTTTGTATATAGTTATTAAATATATTTTGAATTTGAATGATATATATGGAATATACTTTTGGAATTTTTTACTATAACCCTGAAATTTCAGCTTTTTTACTTTCTCGCAGTGAAAACAAATAAAAATAAAATATTGTGACTTTGCAAAAAAAAAAAAAATGAACTCTTTATTTTGACGACTCTGGTTGTTTGAGCCCTCTTCTAAATATCTGGGTTTTGGAATATATTTTTTGAATTTTTGCTAAAATATTGGAATTTTTATTACTTTTTTGCATACAAGATAAATCAACAGAAAATATAGTGATCTTTAATAAAAAAAGATTGAACTTGATAATTTGGTGACTCTGGTTGTTTTAGCCCTCTTATAAGAATACGGTTTGTGGAATATACTTTTTGATTTGTTGATTATAATTTTGTAATTTTTATTACTTTCTTGTATACAAAGTACATTAAAAGAAAATATCGGGACCTTGGAAAAAGAGATTGAACTTGATATTTTGATGACTCTGGTTGGTTAGCCCTCTTATAAGAATACCGTTTGTGGAATATACTTTTTAAATGTTTGATTATAATTTTGTAATTTTTGTTACCTTCTTGCATACAAAGCAAATTAAAAGAAAATATTGAGGCCTTGAAGAAAAAGATGGAACTCCATATTTTGACGACTCTGCTTGTTTCAGACTTCTTTGAGATCAACAAATACATTTTGTAATCACTTCTGTGACACACGATAATTCGAAAACGTGTTTAGTAGTTGGATGAAATTTGGTATATGTTTTTAACACCAATTTTTAAGATTCAGTTAAATTTTGAACGAAATCCATTCAAATGAAAGTTGCTTATTCTTGTTGTATAGAATGCAAGAGAACTTAATAATTGTAAAACGTTAAGGACTAGGCAGATAAAATTTGGCACAAACTTAAGCATTTAAATTAGACACTTTTATCAAATTTTGATCAAATCTCAGACAACATCGACCACCTGTCTATTTGTCTTTTACCACACATGTATATTTAATAATTCAAAAGTGTAATGTTTTAAATAAGTCATACTAGACTCTCTGACTCACCACGGAGGCACATGGAAAAACCATAAGGATGAATAACGGGACCGCCCAAACAGCAACCCTGATGGGAACTGTGGTCTCTGGCACTCTTCGTTTTGTAATGATCGTGGTAACTTACATTTGAATAGTTGAATGGACAAACTTCCTCCCAACAGATTGTACTCTTAATTTGATAGAAATCTGAAAATTTGGTATTAAGATCGTATATAAAATTTCAACCGTCTATCTCAAACTAGTTTGGTATAATCTTTGTTACAGTTAGATAGACAGACCTATGTTTTTCAAAATCGTATTTTCCGAATTCAGGGATGCCTAAAATTTCATATTCTCGAATTCGAATTTTTTGAAAATTGCTATACTTTCTCTATACAACGTATACGAGAAAATAAAATGAATATAACTTTCAAAAAGAAGGAACTAAAAAAATCAAATAGTAATTTTTTTATGAATTTTTTTTCTAAAAACAGATATTATAGAAGACATATAGAATTAATTTAATAAATAAATTATTAATTAAAATAAATACCAAATTTGAACAAAAATTATGGATTATATTTTTAAGGATGTAGTTATTTTCTAAAAAAAGTTCTATAAAAATTTAGAATTTTTGGAATTGGCATTTACGAATATGAAATGAAATTAAAGTGCCTATTATTCAAATATGAAAAGGAATATAACTTCCCAAAAAATGTACTGTAAACAAAATATAAACGGTTTTATAAAGATAACCGTTCATATATTGACCTAAGAATTAAGAAAATGAACATAAAATGACTTCTAAATGGATGTCGTTATTAATATGCACAATGAGAAACGATATAAAAGGAATTTGTGCTTAACCATTTACATTCTTTATCTAGTATGCCCGGAAAACTTTCATATTTTACTTAATATCAGATATTTTTTATTTATATTTATTTAGTGAAAATGCATCAAAAATTTTATCGAGTTTCTTTTCAGTATTAAAATCTGTATTCGTCCTTCAAAGGATTAGTAATACATTTGTAAAAGATACAAATTTTTTATTTAATTCAATACGTTTGATTTAAATCAAAAATTTTGACTAATTTCAAAACTTTTGATTTAAATCTAAAATTTTGATTTAATTCAAAATTTTTGGTTAAATTCAAACCTTTTGATTTAAATCAATATTTTTTATTAAATTCAAAACTTTTCATTTAAATCAAAATTTTTTGATTAAGTACAAAATGATTTATAGGGACGAATATGCAGAAGTATTGTGTTACCCTTAAAATTTAATACTTCTGGGAAACACCATTTATTAGATTCCTCTTCCTTGTTCTTTCAACTACAACAATAACAAAAAATAAAGATCATTAAATATGATTTGCAATGACCCAAAAATCATTCCAAACGAAAATTTTGCATTAATCTAAGAAATTTCAATAAATCAAAGGAATAGTTTAGAACATTTTTAGATAAGTTATATTTTTGAGTTTACATCATAAAGGTTAATGAGGAGATAGAAGGAAAATTTAACTGTAAAATTAAAAAAAAAACCCTCCCAAGTAAGAAATTTGAAACGACAAATTATGACATATATGCGTGTGAATTTGAGAAAGGAAAGAGTAAATGAATTGCAGAACAACCTTTTGTAAATTGCTTTTAAAATAAGCTATCTAATTTTTCTTATAGTTTTCATTTGAGAACGTTTATTCGTTTTCCAAATCTATCTTTTGTTCCTTGAAATATAATTACTGCAATTATGCATTTTAAGTTGTTAAAGAAAAAGCAGAATAAATAAAATGCCAAACGATTAAAAGGAAATCTGCTATGCATATTTCAATGCATCATGTCAGAACATCATTTCTTGAACGGCCAAGCACCACGTGCTCGTGCGAGTTAAATTATGTTTTTATTCGTTTTGATGGTTTCATTGAATGAGTCACTTTAGTATTGCAAACGATCATAAAAAAACTTTGTATCGCATTGATTGTTTAAAAAAATATCGCATTTCCTATTTATTTTATTTCATATTATCACGTGCTCAAAATGACATTTTTCTAGGTTTTATTTGCTGAAGTCATTAACTTTTTTTTAAAATCAAAGCTTTTGTAAATGCCATGGCAACGCGTTATTAAAAGCTTATTTTTTAGATGCTCATGCATATAATAAAATTTTTATTTTTCGCCTACGATATAAAATGTTTATTTTTCGACTGCAGATTTTTGTTGACGCCAAAAACCTCTTCCTAAAAACAACATCATGTTCTGACATGATAAGATGTATATCGAAAATCCAAAAAAATTGTGTCTTCCTTTAAAGATACGGATATCAATGTTATTATTATTTCTAATCGATATAGAAAAAAATTTGTCTGATTTTCTTAGCAATAGCATTTATTTCATATTTTATCATCAATTCACTCCCTTTTCTGATTAATATGAAACAATTAAAACGAATAAAAATATAATTCCTTTAAATGTCCCTTTTGACTTTTTGATAATCAAAAATTATTGTTAATATATTAATTTAAATGGACATTTAAATTAATATATTAAATTACATAATAAATAAAATGCAAAAAGATTAAAAGGAAATCTGCTATGCATATTTCAATGTATCATGTCAAATCTGCTATGCATATTTCAATGTATCATTTAATGATGTTCTGATATGATGATCATATCAGAACATCATTTCTTGAACGCCCAAGCACCACGTGTTCATGCAAGTTAAATGATATTTTTATTCATTTTAATCGTTTCACTGAATGAGTCACTTTAGTACTGCAAACGATCCAAAAAACTTTGTTCCTCATTTATTGCTTGAAATTTTTTTGTTGAATCTTATTCCCAAAATAACATCATATTCTGAAATGATAAAAATGTAAATTTTAAATTTATTTTGGGAGACAGTTTGAAGCTATTTTTCTATTTTTTAAAGAATCAGAAAATCTCAATTCAACTTTATAATTTGTAAAAAAGTAATAATCACAACTTTTAGAATTCATGGATTTTTTAATCCTTCAATTTTTTCAAAGATAAAGAACTCTTGAATTCCGTTTTCGGCTTTTTTTAAAATTTTTGGGACATAGTTTAATTGTAATGTTTATAAATTTAGTTTCCCAGGATTATCAGTGTTGATTTTTAATTAAACATTTTTTTTTTACTTATTTCAATTCTTTACTTTAGAATTATGCATTACAAAATATCTTGTATCAAATATTAGATTGATTTACACCTAACGTTCGGAAGCTGTTTCATTGATATTTTTAGGAGTAATCTTTGAGAACAAAGGGAAAGTTAAGAAAATTATTGAGGGCTTAATTTTCCACAATTATAATTATTTTTTGGACAGGAATTGTCTTACTATTAGTCATGTGTTCAAGAATTACATAAAGAGGGCATGTTCAAATTGCATTCTTCTCTGTTGAAACAAGTAATTTGGATGAAATATTGCTAGTTTCCTTTTAATAATTTTTTTATCTGCTCAGAGGAATATCACCATATCGTTGTCACAGCTACAACTTTCTATTGGTTCACATTTAAATATCTACAAAAGTTTTGATTGGGTTTAAGAAAACAAGAGTTTGAGCAAAATAAACCTATTACGCCATATTCGTACATTTATATCCCTTCCTGAAAGTAACGAAAAAAAATATTATATGGCAAAAAGTCATGCATGCAGCATATAATTTTTAATGTCGAAATCAGATAAATATTTTTATTCCTCAAATTCCCTTTTTTTAATGTTGGAACAAATTAAATTAAGGGAGGATGATTAATCTTTGGTCTAAACATATACATAATTTGGCCGATTTGAGCAAAATCAGATATTGTACAGTGTACAATCAGTTGAAAGGAAAAACACCCTCCTTTAGCTCACGTCAAAAATTTAATTTGCATATGAATAAAATAAACTCTTTATAGTGAAATATATTATATTTGTTTCTTTTTCAGTAAATAATTCTACAACAAGCCATTTTTTGGTAGCATGACAGTTAGAAAAATACAATTGTATTGAAAATTATCCTCTATTTTTGTAGTTGATGTCTTGATTGATAATGGAAAGATTAAAATATTTAAAAAGATAGGTAATATTCAGCACCTATATAATAAGTTGATATATAGATATATTAAGTTGATAATAGTAACATAAATTATTTTAAGTACTTCGATTTTAATCTTAGTTAAGATTACCTATAACATTTAACTTTTTTCTTAAATAGAAATTACGGAAATTGCATTACAGTTTCATATTTGTTAAAAAAATTAAGTATTCTATCTCTAAAACTAATCATGGTAATGTAAATACTTCAATTAAAATTTTGTTTCAATCCAAATATGTAATGAAAATTAAATTGTGTCGTCGAGAAACTATATATATATATATATATATATATATATATATATAAACAAAGTTAAATATTATTTTTATACTCCGTTCGCATTTTAAAATTTTCCAAAATTATTACATTCTTACAATTCATTACATATAATCTTTATACAACACATTAACTAAAATCATATTATGATTTTAAAGGCATTTAGAAATATGAAGTTTAAAGGTGATTTTTTTAAAGAAACAATATGACAGCCACTGAAATACATCTAACTACAGTGAAACAAATTACTTCACAAACTGTTCCAAGAAAAGTAAATTCAATTTATTTTAATTCTCTTTTGTTTTAGCTTGATTATGTTTATTAAGTAGCCTACTATTTGTAATTCCAGGTGTCGAAATTTTTTGATTAAGACCATAAAGATTAGAAATAATACAGGAAGACGGACAGACGATGTAACGTTCGGGGGGGGTAGAGAGACTTCCCTTCTATAAATTGCGTAATAGGAAACACATTGTATCAGAATCCAGTAGCTATTATTCGAAGGAAACCAAACAAAGTCTAGACGACGAATGAAGCCCGAAAAATTACCAATCGTTATTCCATGTTGTTTTGGTTTAGAGGCTTGTAGTTTGTTCAGGAACGAACTGATTATAATCTATCTTACTAATCTCTTATGTAGTGCATTGTATTCATATTTGAAAACATGTTCATATTTCTTGCCTTTTATTAATAAAGCTATCATAATAGGTGAGAAATAATGTGAAAGTTTAGTATTAAGCATATAAAATATGAAAAAAAGTGGTGAAAAACGAATAATTGAAAAGGATAATTGGTGGTACAAATTTTAGCAAATATGAGAAGGGGAAGCGAACTTAATTGAAGTACAAAGATTTATAAATTAATTTTAAATTTAAATGTCGAAACTTCATTATCGCATTTCAATTCAGAATCCCTTTTTTAAACAAATCCCTAGAATTTTATGCCGGCTTCCTGGTTTAGGAGTAAGGCGTCTTTTCCGTAATTTAGACTTCCCGGGTTCGGGCATAGTTATTCTTTACCTTAGGCTCTATTTGTAAGGCCTGTGAAAGAGCCTCCACTTCTCACCCTTTAAAAAGGGGTTGTGAAAGTGAGAGTGTTAGTGTCATTTTCATATGAGCTTTAAGTCAGACTTCTTCCCTTGGATGGTAAGGGGCTTTAACTCACAGTAGCTACTAGACAAACTAGATTACAATTACTGATATGTCAGCGGGATTAGCAAGTGACAGGATGATGATGGTGATGATGTCGTGTCCATGAAGTACGTGCAAAAAGACCCCAAATGTCCCCGAAGCTGTCGAAAACAGCCCTGGCGATCTCTACAGCTTTATCTGTGAAAAGAAGCTCCGCAGGACCTCTATCCAGATGTTAAAGAGCTTGACCAGCAATGCTGGACAGCTGAAAGTGTGTTGTGGAAACAGTTGGGGGTTATGCAGGCAGTGATGATAAAGTCTGGTGTTACTCCTTTGTCCATCTGTAGATATTCCCTTGCCTTTAAAGTGTTTTGATCTAAGTCTGGCTATTATAGTTCAAATGGTTCTGTCGCTGTTTAATTCTGAAAAGGAATTTTTTTTAACTTGCTGGCAAGTTAATTTTATGCTGGCAACTGCATTCGGGGGAGCCTGTAACCCCTAAAGAGCATGTCCCTGATGGCGGATAGGAGAATACCTCCATTGGTGTTCTTTGGGTGGTCGAGAGGAAATAAAACACTCTCCGCCGACCAACAGGAAGATGTCCAACCCCTTGGGGGCTCTGGCAACTTCTTTTTTTTCCATGAATTGTACAATTAGCGACATAAGTAAAGACAGCATATATTTCTCTTAAAATATAGTAGATATTATAAAATATCATAAACTTAACAATTGTTACAAAATATAAATAAATAATAATGAAAATTCAAGACTCCAAGATTGTTTACCGTTTGCAATATGTTAAATTTACAAATTTTGAAAGATTTATTCTAGAGATATTGTTCTAAACTTAGAAATTACAATAGAATAATAAATAATTAGATGTATTTGAAAAATGTAATTAAACTGCAGAAAAATATATTACATTTTTGTACTAAAAATATGAATTAAGCAGCATCTTGTGATTGTGGATAACTTGATCTAATTATGAGATATTTGGATTTGAGATTTTAAGAAACTGTCATTTATATGAAATTATTTATAATAGGTGATATTTGTTTAAAGTCCAAATCAATACGAGGATCTATCAGCTTAATGCATATCAAAAACAATATATATTTTTCGTAATTTAATTACATTTATATTAAATCCGATTGAAAAGACCCTTTCAATATGGAGGAGTTCATTCTCAAAATTTAATGATTAATAGGATTAAAGATTTTTTAAAATTTTGACATTATTTTAAACAAAAGCCTTTTCATTAAATAAAAGTAGAACATTTTTTGCATTTAAAAATGCTTATATTGTTGATATCTTGATTGAATGTTAAATATTGAATTATAAATATTCTTCCACTTAGACCCTGTTGTAAACTGCAAATAATTTATTACCATAGCCCTCAATACCTCCCGGGGGTGCCTGGAAATAAGAATGAGAGGTTTCAATCATGGGGGTTGGATCTCGGCATCCTTGAGGGTACAGAAATAGATGGGGATTCAGCTCTTCCCTTCTATGTGAGAAGTATTTCCTTCGCGAAGGGTTGTACTGTGGTCGGTGATGGCCCTTAGAATTCAACCACAGTTCCTACCAATGTTACTGTTGCAGTGGTGAAGAAATTCAGTTTTCTTTATACGTTTGTCTTCGGGCGGACGGACAGTAATATGACTTATCTGATTTTTCAAGAACTTTTATTAATTGCCATTTGGTTTCTAATAAAGAAAGGTTCTAAATAAAAGGACTCTGAACAATGTTATTTTATTAAATATATTTAATGCAATTAGTTTTTTTAATTAAAAAATAACAGTTTAATGATTTTTTAGGCTAAGACATAGTTTGTCATGTTTTGCTTTTCATTTTTATCACTTACTCCTTAACCGGTTTATTTTCCTTACTATCTAATAAAATGACACCTTCTATTTTGGGAGTATTTTCTTATTTTGATTCAAATGGAAATCCATTGAATACTTGGCTTATCTATGTATTCGAAGTCGTTTTATTATTGAATTAGAATTGTTGTGAAAGAGTTATTTTTTGTTTACTCCTATCAAAATTCGATAAATCGACGTACGTACGGTGTACGGGCAAACTGGTTAAGGGGTTAATTGTATTTATGCCTTATTTGAATGTGTGGCACCGACTTAAATTTTTTAAAAAAAAAATTAAAAATGGACACTTTTAGAGTACCTAAAATTAATGCTTTCAAAATTTCCATTATGAAGATATCAAAGATGAAATGTAAAAAAAATTAACATAATTTATAATAGAAATCAGGATTAATGAGAGTTAAGTCTAAAATTTGAAAATCAAATTATAATTAATGTTGTTTATTAGAATTGGTTTGTGAAAAATGTGAGCAGAAAATTAAAAAAAAATTATGAAACAAACACATGCATTTTAAAATATTTATTTACAAACTGAGCTCGAAATAAATTAATCTAGAGAATTGACATATTGGTTATTATTCCCATTATTTCCGGAAAATGAAGGTCGTAATCATTATGTCATTTGTCCAAAAATGATGCACAGTATAGATGATGTATTTTGTTAGCTCTTTTAGGCTAATCCTAAAAAAAAAGAAAGAGATTTTAAATGATTGCATTAGAGAAATTAAGATTTTTATCCAATTAAAAACAGAAAAAAAAAACTTAAACGTAAAAAAAAAGATTTAAAAAAAATAACATTTTCAAAGGGATTACGAGATTAATAAGAGATTTATTCAGTAACAAAATTGAAAAAAAGTTTTGCTATAAATTTTGAAAAATATTTAACAGCCTTAATCAATTAATCTATATTTCTTTGGCTCTTTTATAAAGATTAAATTAAATTACCTTCTAAAATGAAATAAAAATTATTGCTTGAAATTAAATTCAAACGCTGAATATATATTCGCAAGCTGTAACATAAGTTAATGAATTTAATAGGCAAAAGAAGCATATTTATTCAGTTAAATGAAAAAGAAAAGCCAAAACGAAACATTTAAATTATCGAAAATACTTATTGAAAAGTATGTTATGTTTATTACAATTTGAGATTCTGAGAAATATTATAAATGTATTATTAAAATAATCATAAAAAGTAAGTTAAATTGGCAATAAAATATCTAATATATATAAGTTAAGCGTATGAATGAAAATCGCAATATTTACCGTTACGAATTAATTGAATGGATATTAAAAGAGAAAAGACAAAAGGTTGCCTTATCCATACAAAAGGATATTATTAAAAGCGAAAAGTATATTATGTATAATTTAAAAAGTTTTAGAATTGTATATTAAATGCATCATCAAAATCGCAATTTACCTTTTCTTGAAGAAGAAAATTTAATGGATGAGAGCTTTGCCGTATCCAAGACCATATCCGAGTCCAAGAGGAGCTCCAAGACCGAGGGAGGCACCGTGTCCGATCACTCCACCATAAGCTACAGGGGCGGCGACGGCAGCTCCATGTCCGAGAATACCACCATAGGCAACTGGGGCAGCGATAGCTGGGGCGGCAACGGCCAAAGGAGCAGCGTAGGAGGCAGCGTGTCCAAAAACGGCGGCAGCAGGGGCTACATGGTTGACGACTGGGGCGATGGGTCCAGCATAAGGACTGGCGACGAGGGCGGCTGCTGGGGCGCTGGCAGCGGTTCCGGGTTCGTTGGTCTTGACAACAGCTCGGAATCCGTGTCCGTCAGCGACGTAGTCGACCCGTCGGGCCCTTCCGTCGATGTCGGCGAGGGTGTAGGATCCCTTCTTGTTTCCGTGGGCGTCTCCTACTTCGGATCGGGAGTTGGTGGCACCGAGTCCGTCTTGGATTCCGTAGTTGAAAGCGTAGTTGCCGAAAACCTATATGAATGTACAGTTTTAGTATAAATTGCATACCAATCATATATCTCAAAATTTTGAATTAAATTAATTCATTAATAATAATTATTGGAAATATACTTACATCTTGGGTTTGTGATCTGGCGCTGACACCTGTGTTGACCAGACCGCCATGTTCCAGAAGAACGCTGGCGTTGACTGCTGCAAGAGCAGCGAAGAGGATGGCGACCTGAAAAAATAAATCTATTTAGTACATTTTAATTTGAAAATTTTTAGAAGTATTTTTAAATTTTTAAATGTACAGTTAAGACCAGTTTAAAAGAAAACAAAACGCTTCTTGTTTTAGGAACGAAGTTGAATTGTATTTTTTATTGAAATAATTTTAGTTAATTGAATTAAAATTTAATTAATATCTATTGTTTTTTTTATTTGCTTGACTTTAGTAGGTCTATTAGAAATCAAAAGGAAATAAATTATTTTCATTGTTATTCGTCGTGAATGCGATGAATTCAAAGATAATTTATTTTTTCATTTGTAAGACTGTGAATGCATTAAATCATCTTTGAGATGAAACTTCTTTATTTTTAATAATAATTATACTAATCAAATTTATGATTTTTAAAGAAATGTTAGTTAATTATCTATAGTGTGAAAAAGCATTGTATATAAAATTAATGTCTAAAAAAGCCAGAAAAAATATAAAAAATTAGAAATATTTATATTTCGAAGGAAAATTTTCATAGACGTTCATGAATTACATCTTAATATAACAAAAAGGAAATGAAAATTTCGAGTATAAGTATCTTAATATAACAATAATAATATGAAAATTGTTATAGGTATTTAATACCGATAAAAGAAATATCAATTTAAAAATGAAAAATAAATAAAATTTATAATCAATAAAATTTAATAACTATAATACTAAAGATCAATAAACAAATTCAAAACAAATCATAAGACATTATTGGTGTTCTGGAAATTATTTTTATACATAGTTTTCATCACCGCTAACAGACAACTTTTTGACTTTTAGAATCACATAACCTTATATCAGCTTTAAGAATATACTGATATCGAATATGAGAGCATGTAAAGTACTAACCTTAGCAAACATTTTGGTTAAAATTGAACTCTTGTGGACGAGTTAAGTTGTGATATCCACACTAATGTGTCCTCTTTATATACTGGAAATGACAAGGACATATTACCGGTAAGCGTAGCTAGAAGCATTTAAAGTAGATACTATTGACAACTCCGGTTTGAAATAAGGAAATTTATCGTTTTTTAATCCTTCGACGTTAGGAATGACCGTCAGTAATTAGTCCATACTGGTGAAAAATGATCATTTGTAAACCCTGTTCTTTGTAATTTTTAGTTTAATATGCTTGACAAAAAAAAGGAATATTTCTCCGATCAATGCGGAAAAGACGTAATAATTGCATTATTCTTATGAAATGCTGTTCGACCTTTAATGGAATGCGGTAATTTATTCATCATGGAAATTTGTCTTGTAACCTTTTGCAAGGTCAATTAGGGTGTTTCACTTCTTTGTGATTAGAATATTGTCTATTACATACGCGAAAAATATTATAAATAATTTTTTAAACCTTATATTTTTACAATGCTTATCAACCGTCGAATTTTTTTTATTTATAATCTATTATAAAATTTTTATTGTTAAAAAATATTATATCGTCAAAAAATATTATGATGTTATTGATGTATCGAGATAATATTATATTTTCATTTCCAATAGAGTCCTAAAATCAAATTATGAAAAATTTAGCAATAAAATTTCAACATAGGTTGATAACAGTCGAACTATAAGTCATATTTGAAGTACTTGGTCTAAACATAGCAATAAAGAAAATTTTCATGAAGAGTCTGTCACTTTCAATGGATTCTTTTCGGCAACTGCTTCATCTAGAACAATAATCTGAATTTAAAAAGTGAATCTCTCTCTCTCTCTCTGTGTGTGTCCATCTGTCTCTCCGTCAGTCTAGCTTTGTATTTTATCACAACTCCTTTCACTTTCAATGATTTTCGCATTACGCATACACCAGATTTATAAATAGAATGTCAAAATACAAGCATCTTGTATGTATAAAAGGGAGAATTTTGTACCTTTGACCGATATTAATATTAATTTTCTATTGATTTCTTTTGTATGTTCTAAATTCTTTTGTGAGCATTAATCCAAAATTTGCCCAGGTTTTAATTTATTACATATTTAAAAAAATCAAAATTTTCACTTCTATTATTTTTAAGTATTTTTTTTTAAATCCTATAATTATGGTCAAAATATTATTGTATTTTCTAAAATATCTAATGTCAACTAAAATTTCGGATAGTTTAACACAAAGTGTTTAGTTTTTATTCACCAATTTAATAAACTGATCCCCGAAGGTTAGTAGGAAATCTGGTATGGTAATTCATTCATCCCTTATCATCAATCAATCCAATTATCATCAAGAAGATAATTGATATTGCGAAAACAAAAGTTATTTACTCTCTGATTACAGCGTAATTATGTCACACACACACACACACACACACACACACACACACACACACACACAC
>JAOUZG010049127.1:0-11476 GCA_026289955.1 Argiope argentata
AAAAATTTATTTTACATTCATAAATACTCAACATTCAAAAACGAGCCATCATATCTCTTTTTCACTGAAATATTGGAACCAACAATACAAGCAAATTGCTTTTCATTTGACGAATGAAATATAATGCTTCGAAATAAGTTTACAATATTTTTTTTAAAAAATTGATTAAAAATTAAGAAAGATATGTTACAAGAGTTGTTTTTACAAAGATCAAAATTTACTTTTGTGTAACAATCAGTTTCTTGTTGTAATATTTATAAAAGTTTATAATTGCAAAAATAAAATGTTTATTGTTCTTGACTCAAAATTCTGATAAATACTTTAAAAATATTCCTATAGGAAAAACATTCCCATCATTCCAATTAAACTAGTTTTAAGATTATTTTATTTGATAAAAATGACCCAAAAGCGTTTTTAAAAATGGGAAAAATAACACAGAGACATTGAATTTGTGTACGTAATATAAAAATATTTATTAAAGCGTTCAAAAAACACATTAAAAGTATCAATAAAATGTTGATTAAAAAAATCTTTTTGAAATTCGTCAATATAGTTAAAAGAAATTTAGTTTCCCTTGACGTTCTACACTGGTATACAAATATTATTTGGTTAATGATCATCAAATTAAGAAAAGAATTGTAACTAAAAGTAAAATTTATCATAAAGCATAATACCAATTCAAAATTAAAGCGGTACACAATCATAGCAATTTACTATATTTGTTGATCGATCGTCAGTCCATTTGAACCCATAGCTATCCGGGGTATTACTAAAAAAAACATTAATATTTTGAAACTTTTTGCTAAAATCTTTCAATAAGGTAGAGAGAATATTTTTTTTCAATGCAAGCCATATAACCACGAATATATAATATCAAAAATAAGCAATGGGACATTTAAAAAAGCAGAAATAATGGTAATTATCACATACATATAGATGTAAACACATTGAATGTAAAATCTGACAACTATCGTATATTACGTATGAAGTAAAATAAAAAAGCTTGTTGAACTGATGTCAAAAATAAAATCTGAATCAGGAAACTTTGTCAAATTTGTAAAGTTCCTACAAAAATTTAAAATATATAAGTGTAATTTTTTGAGTTAAAACTATTCAGATTCGATGGAGAATGTGAAGCAATTTCATAGAAAAGTATTAATGCTGTGATTAGATCATTGATTTCAATCTTGCATTCTCCTGCGATGCACATTACAATTGCTGCTTTGGTTGAACCCCTTTCCGCAAACGGGGCATTCATAAGGTTTTTCCCCGGTATGAGTCCGGATGTGTTTTGTAAGAGACGAGACAAGAGCAAATGTTTTTTGACATCTATCACACACAAAGGGATTTTCGCCATTGTGAGTCAGATAATGTGTCTGGAGATGGGGTTTCCGCCTAAAACATTCTCCGCATGTCTCACACAAAAAGGGTTTTTTGCCAGAGTACATTTTAAAATGTCTGATAAGTTCGGATTCGAAATGAAATATTTCGTTGCAAATTCTGCATTCGAAGCGAGTATGTGTTCGATAATGTTTTTGAAGGCTGCTTTTCCACTTAAACTGTTTAGAACAAATATCACAATCAAACGTTTTCTTATGAGGGCGTATTCCTGAAGGTACTGCTACGACATTGTCATCCTTCTTAGAACAGATAGGTTCTTTAAATTCGACAAACATTTTCTCGCTTTTACTGGAAACTTCAGTAAGCACCTCTGGTGAATTATTATCATTCAGTATTTCCTCGGATGTCTGAATAGGGCTATTTTTCAGTTCTTTATTTCTTTGACCAAATTTAGAATTCAAAAGAGATTTTTGTGTTCTGAATATATATCTCATTTCCGCATGGCGGTTTTTAATAACCCAATCAAGGGAATCCATAAACAAATCCTTATCATTATGAAAAGATTGCCATTTTCTCTCTTCCAGAACCATTTCACATTTTTCATTAGTTTTTGTAGGAGATAATGTTGGAACTTTTGATTCACTATTACCTTTTTCATGGATCCGGTGTTATCTGTTGTCTTCTTAAATCCGATAAAAAGACTCTATCAGAATAGCAGACATTTTCAAAATTCTCTGTTAAAGCGTTTGCCGATGCATTTTCATTATTCACTTGTGATGCCACTATTGAGGTACCAAGCGGATTTCTCATTTGAGCACTCTTCGAGGTTGTCTTGAATTTCCGTTTTTTCTTTGAGTCGGGCGCTAACGAAATTTCTTCATTATTTTCATTTAGCGATGCATTCGTTAGTGCAGTTTTTTTACTATCATTTTGTCGAAATTCTGGATGCAGATTCTCGTCGATGTAATTCAATTTTTTCTTAATTGCATCATTTCCGTAATCATGGTTTTCATCTATTTTGTCTGATTCTTCTAGTTATGGTATTATATACATGTTCTCACCACCCTTATAAGATGGACATAAATGATTCTCACCGTAAGTAAATATTCCATTGCAATATGGACACAAGTATAGAGACATTTATATGCTAATATTTAATTTTAAAAAGTATGCCTTCTCAAATGTCTAGAAAAATCGGCTGATGGTTTGGAGGTGCCAAGAATTCGAATTTTCCTAGCAATCATTGTTGTAGGAGCTGTTGATGATGCCATAAAGTTTGTACATTTATTATGATTCAAATGGATTTAATCGATTATAACTAATTTTTCATTTCTTTCATAAATTACAAGCTAGAGCTTTCTTACGTTTTAAATGAAGACCTGTAAAGGATTCAAACTCAATATCCGGCATTTAAAATTTCAAATTGCCTTTCTCTTATGTAAGATATTGAGAAATCTTTAAATATTCTATTTATCAGATGTAATAAGTTAAATATTTATATTTGCTAAAAGTCAAAATTTTGGAATAGATTTCGATTAGAAGACATTCATATGATATAATCATTACTTTTTCTAAATTCTTGGTTGTATCTGTATTGGTTCGAATTTTCTTCTTTGATTATACGATCATCAACTTTTTTTTTTCTACAATTATTCTCGAAACGTATACTTTATGTTGTAGAATCAAATCTTCTAACCGATTTCATCTATCTTATTTCCATTGAACGCGAGATTGATTTCACATATTTCCTTGGGTTTTATAACATAAATAATGCATTAGAATGCAATTTTGAAAGTGGAAACCAAATTTGATGTGGAGCATCTGTTTTTGCTCTATTTGTGCGAACGTATACAAAATAAATACTAGTTTATACAAATGGTTACATTTTTGAATGATACCATTTATTTTTTGCATTCATATGACCAAGAAAACAAACGGTCAATTCCTTAATTTCTTCTAAAATGTAAAAAAAAATATTCAAAAGTTGGAGGCTAAAACGCTATAGAAGGCTTTATCCTTCTAGCTCTTTGTGTTTCGGTCGTCGTGGTGTTTATAGGCATTAGAAAGAGAATGCAGACAAATTTCAAGAGAATAAATTTCATTCATATTTTATACAATTAAAATACTTTTGTCTCGAACCCACTTTGAATTCTTTCTTCTATTTAAAAGCATTTTCAGATCATCAAAGGAGTACGTGAGAGACATATTTCTAAAATTCTAATTTTCTCATCAGGTTGGTCTGAAATATGAACAAACGCATCTCTCAAAATACTGAGATGGAATAATTCACGAGAAATTGAAAAAAAAATTGAAATTTATGACACCAAAGGGAATTTTCATAAATCGCGTTCCTTACATAGTATCGTCATTTAAAGCCGGACAGCGGTTCTTCCAAAGGACTCAACGTAGAAATGAAACTTCTTTTTCTGAGAGTGTGCAGTTTATACGCAGTAATTCATTTTTACGAATTTACATTGAAATGTTTGAACATTGACTTTTTCAATTGGTTACTAACAGATTAAAAGTTTAAATTATTGAGGACTTGAGAGAATCTGTAAAGAAGTGATCATTGCGCTTAATCAAAGAAAGAAATGGATATGTCCCACCTGGCATTTGTGGTCCATTATTTATTTGTGATGTACTAGCCACGTTTGTAATCCAGTGAATTAAGATCATATGAATAGATTAAGAAATGCACTATCCCGGGTTATCTGTTAATCCTATATATTGAGTTCAATTGAAAAGGAATTATTAAACATCTTTTTACAGTCCTCTAGAGAACTGAAATGTTTGTTGAAATTTTCTTAAAATAGTAAAAGGCAGGAAAAAAGTTTTGGACTTTTGAAACCTTGGTTAACGACAATAAGAATTATAAATTATTGGTACTGAAATTGCTTACATTTTGCAATTTATTTTAAGTTTGGTCCAAATATTCTGAAATTAATAAAAAAAAATATGTAACTACTCATTTATCAAAAACTAATATAACCTTCATAATTTGCTTTTCTTTCAGAATGGCAATGAAGTACGCTGTTTGATCCGTTTTAGATACAGATATAAATGTATGTATGTATAATCGATTGTGCCCTCTCCACTACCATCTGCAGCCTGGTAAAAATACATTTTTATAAAAAATCTATATGTACCAGATTGTATTTCACTGATATTGTATATCTTCTCAGTTCCAAGGGAAAATAACCCTTCATGCTTAATCTAATTAGTAAAAGATGTCTTGTAGAAAAAAAAAATCATATATATAAATTTAGCAGCCTTTTATCGTTAAAAAATAATGAAAAGGAATCGTGATTCAAGCCACCAAGAAGCAGAGACAATACAATCTCATATCGCTCATATTATAACAAAAAAATAAACACTATCTCATGTTTTTGTTGTTATTAGTAGCACTTGCCATAGACAAACTTCACCGTGGCATCAGGGAGTTTTAAGCCGAAAGTAGTGTCTTTTTTTCTTTTTGAAGTAGCGCCAATTAAGGTCAAGAGAACGACTTGGCCACACACTCATTACAGCCGCTTGCACATCTCATTTTTACAGGGGGGTGCAATCATACACCTCACAGATAGAACGCAAAAGGAAAACCATGCGTGATACCGTTCTCCCAGTTGTCAGGAAAAAAGAGCTTCCCCTATGCCAGGTTGCCGGCACACATTCTCATTGAATTTCAAACCAGTTCATAGATATTAGTGAAGTTAAGAGAATAAAATCACAGTAAAATTTTTCAACAAAATGTAAATTCTTATTTCAAAGACGCATATACTTCTGTTTAGAAATTTTATCCTTTCATATCCATCTTGTTTTACAATATCTTTTTTCACACTCTTAAACCTCGCAGGAATTGTGAATCGTGGAAATATACTCAAAGTAAAAAATTGAACTGGCGAAAAGCCTTATGAGTATGATATGTGCTGAAAAGAATGTAGTCCAAAACCGCGTCTCATCAGCCGTTATCAATAACAGACTGACGACAAACCCTTCGTGTGTGAGTTCTGTAATAAAAGTTTTTCTAATGAGGCTTATCCATCTTAGTAAAACTGGAGAAAGGCGTCATAAATCAGCTTGTGAGAAGTTTTTCACAAACAGCAGCGAATCTAAAAGACATCTCGGTGGAAGAAAACGAGTGAAATTCAGGTGTAAAGTACATGAATGAGTTTTAAAATCTAGTATGAAATAACTTTGAATTCCGTATTACGTTGAAATATATAGTTGTTATAGTTACAATTTTGTTTTGAAATTTCTGTACTAAATTTGCTATTTTGAAGAAGCCCATTTATTAACTTCAAACATAAAAGCAATTGTTTTTTTTTATTTTGAAATAGGTGATGAAAATACGTTTTTTTTGTGTGTGTTCAAATGACTTTATATTTAAGTGTTCATTGTTTTTAATTTTTTTTCTTTATCTTTTTTATTGTTTTTAAATCTAGTGAGATGTGATCCTATCCATGTGATTTTATTCTCTTTAATTCGTTTACGCATTAAAGCGAATAATAAAAGCAGAAAAAAATAAGTAGACATAACTATTTTAAGTTGAATTTCTTTGAAAAATTAATCTACATCTCTTAACCATTATGTAGGCGTTTTTAACAATTAGATTGGAAAAATAAATTAATTAGACTTCAAAATGATGCTCAATATTGAATGGTGACTCAGAGGCACCATCGGAGGCAAAAAGTTGAATATTTCCGAATACTATTAAAATCTTCATTTCATTTCTTGTTTTTCAGAGTATTTCTGAAAAAATTAAATACCAAACAAGTGAACATTTTTATATATTACGAAATTTTATTTGAAATTCTGATCTATTAATAATTTTAATAATCGATAGAAAGGCCCTGATTTTGAGTTATTGGAAGCAACAATCTTTTATTTCCTTGGTAATTTATTTGTAATGATATTTGATACGATGTACAATTTAGATAAAATGTATATTCTATTGTGAATATCAGTAGAGAATTTCGCAAGTAATGATTCCTTCGTGTTTTGAAGAATTTACTCTACAACATATTTTCAATGTATTTTCGTAAATAGATAAATAAATATTTCCGCATTATATATAAGATTCCAACATCTTTGTGATACTTTTTCATTTCTAAGAAATTTTTTGTCATGTGTGATGAAGGAGTAAATTCTGTGAACTCAATTTGAAATCTTATTTTCAATGATTTATGTACTCTCTTTTAATAAGAAAGATCAATCAGTTGACACATGCTGTGCAAATGGAATTTCTACCTTCTCCAAATCAATGGATTTATTGTTGAGAATTTGCATATCGGAAGGTTAATTTTAAAATGATCGTTAACAGGTAAGTTACTTAAAAAACAAAAGAAATGTTTGGGCTTGTTTTCCAAATAAATCAAAAGCAAAAAATTATTTTTACACCATACTAAAATTTGGAGCACAGCATTCCAAAGATATAAGTTGTAGATGCATAAATATATTTGTAAAAAAAGATTTTAAACTTATTTATTAGAAACATGTTTCCTTAATAAAATGAGATCTTACCGCTTCATTTTAAATTAATTCTTCCTCATATTTTAACATTATTAGAATTCATCTCAATTTTTACTTTTGGATTTCTAAGTATATGGTAATTTTTTATTAAAATTTTAAAGCCTTAAAATTGTTGCATTACCATTTAATTTTTAATCATGTGATACTCAAAATTATTTCAATAAAGTCTTTTTTTTATTACTTCTGACAATTCCTGTAATATAATTGCATGTACAAAGATAAAGACCGAAGCTGAAATCATTGCAAAATAAACAAATCAATGTGTGATTATTAAAATTTTTATAGGTTATATATCTCAAAGATTTTGAAATTAAAACATTTTTGCTAATGAAGCTATTGAAAACCGTATTAGATAAAATGTTAAAAAAAAAACTTTTATTTTCCATTGCTTAAAATGAGTCATCTGTCAGATAAAGATGTTAATAATACGAAAATTTAAAGAGAAATCTCAAAGAAAGTGATTTCTTCTAAATTCACTTAAAAAATGGCTAGCATAAATTCCTCACTTTTTGATTGCAGATTAATTCTTATATAATTTGAAGTATATGATGGAATTCAGTAAAGTTATATTGACAAGAAATTTGGGTGTCATTTTGCTTTGTAATTTTATGTATTTTGGTTTTAAAAAAGTTCAAGCTGTTAAATGATTGATTTATTTTGATTGCACTGATGTAAAATAGCCTTAAAAATCTGTTCGAATAAACTGTTGCTATTGTTTTCGAACGAGTTCTCGCGTATGAATATATTTTACTAGTTGTTGTATTTACTTCTTAGAGTTTAAAAATATCAACAAATCTAAAAAATTTAAAATATTGTTAAATAATTAGTATTAGGCTCTTAAATAGAATGTATTTTAATATTTACAAGTTGAAGAATATTTTTTCCAAGTATAAAATGCATCTACACATGCAAAGACTGATTGAAGTTGCACTGTAAAATGAAAAAAAAAAGTATTTTTAGAAGATCTGCTACTAAAGCAGAGTTTCGATTATAACAAAATTTCAAAAATGCTTGAATATATTTAAATATTCTATTAAAGGAGCAGTCAATTTAAAATGGGGGCAAATGAACCTGACCTTTTTTTATGATATTCCTGAATATTTTCATTCGAATAGAGTTTAACTATAACCATAAGCACGAAATTTAAATCTCATCAGCAACGCTTGAAGCGTGACACTTTGGAAGAAAAGAAAATATTTGTTTCTTCACCTTTTCAAATATTTTTTATGAACTTTTGATGAGTAAGATTTTTTTTTTCAATTTGAAATTAATTTCTCAATATCTGTGAAAACTGTATTACAAATTTGTGACTTATGGCGAGAATAGCCTTTGCTAATTGAAAAGATGGCAGGAAAATAGAAAAATAAGTTTTTATGGTTTTTATTTTACTGTTATTATATATGTTTTCAGTCCCATTTCCGTAGAGTCCTTTGTTCACGACCATAAAAGACTTCTGGTTATTATTAAAAAACTCTCTTCAAATGTCATTGAAGATTCGGTACTTGCTGATTAAAGAGATAAATTGGAAGAAGTTTGTCTTTATTTTAGCTCATAAACAGATCCTTACCGACTGATGCTCTGATTGAATCCAGGGAATGCCACATTCAGTTATGAATTTGGGTTCAATGAATTTTGTAGATGCTTTTAATGTTTCATTTTCTTTAGAATAATTTTAACTTTCTTCAGCATTTAAGATTGAATCAAGAAGTGAAATAACTGTCCGATTCCTATGCACTGAATTGTTTGAGATTATCTTTTGAAAAGGTACTACTAAATTTTCGTATTTTGTTGGAGGCAGAGAGAAATGAGATTCCTTTTTTTGTTGTTTTTTAATTTCGCAGTAAATACTTTTGTTCAGATTAGTCACTGTCCTTTTATAAAATTCAAGTACATATTTTTTCTGCATTTTCCCTAAATGTTTGTTTTGTCTCCACTATATTATTTTTTTTTCGTTTCCTCTAGTTGTGGAGATGAATTAGAGCAATAGTGACTGTAGCAGTAATTGAAGATTCTATTTCAATAAAGTCAGATGCATTGATAGATTTTTTTCAAATTTAAATAATGTTCCGAAGAATCTAAAATGTATATAAATTAAAAGATTATGGAGAAATGATAGCAATATTTTAGATTCTTCGTATAGTTAATTCTAAACGCATTGCAACTGATGAAAAATTAAATACTTGAAAGTTAAATACTTACTCTACGACTAAAATAAATTTATTCTCTGAACAGTTTATGAGCTTATTAGATTCATAATTAACCTTCTCTCTGAAGTCTAAGTGTCTGACAATGATACTACAATGATATCTCAAAACTGAAATCGGCTGTTCTATGAAGTAATTCCCAGTGAAGTCATCTTTATTATTCTAGTTCTGAAATCGATTTAGTATTAATACTTCATAGTCAGCCTGCGTTTAGTAGCTAATAGTTCAGTAAACACATTTCATAATTAATTAATGTTTTTCCATCGCTTTATCATCCTCAATCTGACAATATTTTGAGTATTCATTAGAGCGTTAGAAATGCTTATAAGGTTCCAAATCAAGCTACATGTAGTTAAACCTATACCACGAAACTGAGCTTCCCATAAGAATCAGAGAAATAATCAATCGCTTTCTCAATTTATGAATTCATAATATTTTTAAAAAGGAAACACAATAGCAATGACTCTTTGCGTAATATAAAAGAGGCTTTATTAAAACAATTGATAATAATATATAAAAATAATCTTCATAATTCATATACATGAATAAGAAAAACAATATTTTGTTACATTCATCATGACAAATAAAATTGCATTCCCAATTTGCAATAATTTTTTCCTTTAAAACAAATATTAATTAAGAGTATTTTAAAAGTATTCATAAACATTTAATTAAACACTGCATTCACAAACTATTGCTCCCAGCTTTTGAGAATAAAAGTGCTGGTCTTAATAACGAAAGTTCCTAATTTATCATGTGTAAATTAGAACTATTAACGTTCAGTCAATATTATTGCATTTTACAGGCATTTAGTGAAAATATATACAGACAAGAGAAGAAAGGATAAAAATATATTATAAATAATAAGAAGTACTTTCAATTGAAACCAAAATAAGAAATGACACTTTCTTTTCACTAAATCGATGAGAAAGTTGAGCAAATCAACGACATCATTATAACGGACTAAGAAGGTAGAGATACAATAAATTACTATAAAAATTTAAATACAAGTAACCGTAACTGAATACTTTCATCTACGGTCGATCAGTTATAAATTGGAGAAAGAATAACGTGTCAGTTTTTTTATCAGGAATTAGGCTCAATCATAAAATTTAAACTCATACAGTAATCTCAAAAAAAAAAAAAAAATCTGCCTCTGAATTAATATTATACCTATCCGAAAAAGAATTTGACAAATAGTTCATTTTTTAATAAAAGAAACATTCATATAATTAAGTTCATTTATGCATGCTCCTGTGATGAATAACGCATTTACTGTTGCTCTTGAATTTTTATCTGCAAACGATGCGCTTAATCGGTGCTTTTCCTCTGTGGATCCGGACATGCACTGTCAGAGCATAATTGTGAGCAAAACGTCTCTGGCATACAGAACACGCAAACAGCTTCTCACCTTTGTGAATTCGATAATGGTGGACGAGATTGATTTTCCAAGAAAATTTTTTGGTACTTACTTTACAAATTAAAGACGTTTCGTTCGCACTTGTTTCCTTATAGCCGCCAAGGTTATTTTTTAAAGGAAATCGACTAGGATAAAAACCAGCATCGAAACTTCTCATATGAGGACTGATTTTTGATGGTTCCGACACATCAATTATTGACTTGGTGTAGGAGATGCGCACCTTTGCATTGGCAGTCATTTAATTGCTCTTACTCTCTATTTTGTATTAATCACTAGGATTAAACAAATTAAAAAGTATGAAGCAAACACTCATTTTAAGAGTACACATAAAAAAACAATTTTCGTGTCTTCTAAATTTCATTGTGTGCTCTATTCAACTTATTAAACTTGAACTTATTCGACCATTATCTGTATCTTGTAATCATTTGAGTTCTGTGCGTAATAATTGAGTAATAATTTAGCGTAAACAATTGAGCAATAATTTATATTCATAACTCAGCATTTATTTACATTCTATATAAAATTAAAGACATATTAAGCAATCAAAAAAGTGTAAATCAAACGCTGATTTTAATATACATAAATAAGTTGTTTTCATGACTTCTAAATTTCATTGTGTGCTCGATGCATCTTATTAAGATTGAACTTATTGGACCATTATCTGTATCTTGTTAATATTGGAGTTCTGTGTTAGTAGCAATTTATATTCATAACCCAACATATATTTACATTCGTATTATTACATTCTATATAAAATTAAAGACTTAAAAAGTATCTGTAATCAAAAAATCCGAAACCGCTTAAGTTAAACTTTTTTTTAACAAGTTTACACAATGAACTTAAAAATCTCGTATCACCCCAATTTGAAAAATAGATATACCATATCAGACGGACAACATTCTTTACTTTTACGATGCAATCAATCTACATATACAACATATATTCATGATAAATGCTAACCAACCATCTAAATGTATTTTATTTG
>JAOUZG010049139.1:198-29244 GCA_026289955.1 Argiope argentata
TGGCCAACTTTGGCGAGTTTTCGTGCCGCTCGCCCGCTTGTAACATTACTTACCTTTCAAGTTTGGTGTATGTTCATTAAATCTCTCTCTCTCTCTCTCTCTCTCTTTTGAAATCGTATATATGAGATAAATTCCAGTATAAATATGACTGGATTCATTCGAGAATAGGCATTTCTACTCTAACCTCTTTCAGACCACACTGAATTTTGTTTGCCAGCAATTTGACTTGTTGGATGCCATTTCTTAAATTTTAATAATTTTTAAATATCAAAAGAATTTTTAAAATATCAAAATATAAAAGTTTTGAATAACTATTGTTGGGTTTAAAATTTTAAATAACCATTGTTGGGAGGTAAAAATTTTGAAATTTTGAAATAACTAATATTGGGTTTAAAAGTTTTAAATAACCGTTGTTGGGTTTAAAAGTTTTAAATCGATAGAGAGTAATCGATAAAAATTAATCAATTTAAACTTTTTAACCTTAAACTATCGATCATTTTAAATTTATAGTTATGAATCGATTAAATTCAATTAATTTAAACTTTTCAACATTCATGTATCGACTATTTTATATCCATTTTTAAACCAATAGTAATGAATCGATAAATTTTAATCAATTTAAATTTTTCAACATTATGTATCGATAACTTTATATTGGTTTTTAAATCGATAGAGGTGAATCGATGAAATGAAATAGATCATCATTGTGTAGATTCATTCATCAATTATTTTGCTTCATTTTTTAAATCAATAGTGATAAATCAATGAAATGTAATTTATGGCCGTTTTTAGACATCCTATAAAAATCTGGTAGGGTACCAGTGCTCATCTTATTTTGTGGCCGACTGTATTTTTATCTGTCCTGTGACACCGAATATTAATATATCATGAAATAATAAATTATTTTTCGCTAAGCTTGAAAATGAGATTACATATTTCCTCCACAATGATAAAATAATTTTCTTTCTAATAGATTTGATTTTTTTCTCCTGTTTTTTCCCCCCATTAAAAAATTGTGCGAGAAGTAAAAATATATCTAAAACATGCGACAAGCAAGTGAAATGAATTAATTTCGAATGATTTTACCGGCATGATTCGAATGATTTTAACAGCTGTTTTTACTAAATTTTCTGTTCTGATATCCACTGTGAGCCCGCTTTAGCTTCGCTGCTTATTTTACATGGTACAATTATCAATATTCGGAATAAAATGATAAATATTCCCTATCATAATTTGATGCCATCATGCACTTGTGTCGGATTATTTAGTATTCTTTGAAAAAGGATTATAGGTTTGGCTTGTTGTATGTGAATGTGCTTGGAATTATTGTGCTAGGAATAGAATGTACAATAACATTCATTATAGCTAACTAAATCTGCCATCTAAGCTGAAAATATTAAAACTAAGACATCGGCTTTTCTCTTTCGAGATATTTAATATTAAGATTTTGAATTAAACAAAATCATTTGTGTTGCTTAAAATAAGATAAAATTGCACGTGGTCATATTGTATTTCAAGTTTTTTTCTTCAAACCAACATCATTATGGGTTCTGAACATGCATTTTACAACGCCTTTTTATAAAAGATTAATTATTTATTTCTATAAATTGTCTAGTAATGTTTATTGGGAATTATTTAGATTCCAATTGTTATGAATTTGAACAAATTTGAGTGAGTGAAAAAAAAAATAAGTACCTTAATATAAAGTATGTTTCATATAGGTTGTCGTATTGAATGCAATTGTAAATTTTGTGAAGAAACATGGTATTTTTTTACTGTCCTGAAGATAACTTAAAAATAAGTTGTTGCTTTTATATTTCTATCTATAATGCATTGTTAAAATGAGGAAGTGACATCAATAGGAAACTGAGTGCAGTTGTTTGGTTGTAATGAAACATTGTTAGGATGTAATTATATGAAATGTGTCTTTTTGTTGAATAATCGTTTGGATGATTATTGGTTTATATCTGCAATAGAATTGCTCTGTTTTTATATATATATATATATATATATATAAATTTATAAATATTTGGCAGAAAGAAAAATAATGTGTGATAATCTTTCTTGCATTGGTTATCAATATTTTTAAAAACTTCTCTGTTGCTTACTTTATAATTTATATATCTTGGCAAACAATGTATATATAAATTTTAGAATAAAAGTTATAGCTCAGTACATAATCTTTGGTGTAGCTTAATCATAGTTTTTGCATCTTATTTAATAACTCATTATTTTTTAAAGTTTTATTTTAGGTATTTTGATTTTGATTTATTCTCTCCCATCTGATTTATTCTGCTCTAAATACTTCATGCTATATTTTTAGCAGTTTGTACTTTTTCAAGTTTGTCTTCTTAAACTACACTTCTAAATTGATTTTCTGTACCAAAATTGTTAAAACTTTTTGTTAATCACTGTGTATTTAATTTAGTGTTAGTATAATTCTGCAGTATTAAAGTAGCTAAAAATCTGGACAGTTGCTTAAGATTTGGATCGTGTATCTTCCATGATTGTTACAGGAACAGAGGTCTAGCATTGGCATAGAAATATACGCTGCAGTATTTAAAAATATTTTTGGATTTTATACATATATAATTAATATTTAAAAAAGATTTGTATTATTCTGAATTTTTTCTAAAATATTAGTGATAGCTTGAATATTTTATTATTTTCCTTTCTGTAGTAGTTGTGAAGCTTATTGATACCTTAAGTTATATTTTGAAAGTAACATATTGTTAAATTGTGCTTTATAACATTTTTTGAATCAAAATTATTTTAAAATATCCAATTTTATTTTATTGCTATGTTCATATTGCTTATCCTAATTTACATGTCTACACCCAGATTATCTAACGTATATGTTTTCAATTGTCCTTTCATTATTTGGTCTTCTTTATGGAATTCTCCACAATATTAGCTTGATTTTATTATTAAAATTGAAACCTGTTGTAAATAACTATTTCATTATAGTTTAATACTACTTACATATTCATTTGGGTGTCAAAAGATTGCCTTCCAGCTTGAGAGGAGGTGAATTTTATTTTTAAATGAAAAGGCAGATAAGAAAGAAAAAGTATGAAATGAATGATGCATTGAAACAAAATGACACAAAAAGAAAAAAAATATATATTTTTTACTTTTTTAATAGATAGTTTTTGGTTGCTATATCTGAAAGTAATCTAAAAGGAGGATTCATCTAAAAGCTGATTGCTCTCGCCATGCATTAAAAGCCAAAGTTTGGTTTTTAATAAATTATATTTGATACTGTTTTTAAGTTTTTGTAGTTTATTTTTTGTTGTAAGAAGTGGAAATATCTGAATATTGTTGGATACTTTTTTGTAGTGAATTCACTGTGCAACAAAATGACCTTTCTTTATAGAAATCATTCTCTTGTGTTGAGATTGAAGCAAAGAGGCTATAAAATTAAGGGATTTAGTCCTGATTTAAACATTATTTATTCTAGCAATATTTTATCATCTTGTTTGAATTTTAATTTTGTACAATATTTTGTATTTGCTTCTGCTAGTTATTTAGATCTTCTGTGCCTGTCAAATATTTAAAACAACTGATCTCATTGAAGTTTTAAATAACAGTGCTTATTATTATGCCTTGTTTCACGATTTGTTGGTACTACCATTGTGTAGATACCCAAGATGGGTCATGAATCATTTTAGACGTATATGCTTGAGATTCAACAGATTGAATCTTTCGTATCCAGCTGTAAATGCTGAAAATAACTAAATAATTCTTGAGATCCAATATTTTAGTAGTTATATAATTAAATAAAATTGTATAAATTTTCATTTAAGTTGAGAACACTGTACACATACATATATTACTATAAATATTATGAATCTAAAAGTACTGAATTGAGTTAGTTCAAAATTTTTAATTTGCATTTGTGTATAGGCATCAACAGTAATCAAATACATACATAGTTTGTAAAGGACATTAAAGAACTTGGATATTTTGAAATCTTTCTTTCATGATGAGTTTTATTTTTCAGATTGAACATATTGGTTTAAAGATTGCTTAAAATATTAATTGTTTATTAAGAAATGAGGATACATTTTCCATTTATTAACTAGAATTGAAATTAATATTTATAAATTTGTGAAAAATTTTTTTCCTTCTCAAATAGATTTCATTTTGGGTAAGTGATGGAGCAGGACTTGATGAATATGAAGTTTGTTTGAAAAATGCATACAACTTTCTTTTACATTATTGTAAATAACTTGAAATTCTATTAAAAAAAAAAAGAAGCTATTTTTGTATCTTCAAATGTTAAGGCTAAAGTTGTTTTTTTCCCCCTCTTAGCCTGAAAGGTTTTTGCATTATGATAATTTTTAAATGAAACAAAATTTTATAATAGCATTTTAACTAAATTTCTGCATTAAATATTTATTTGATTAAATAAATCCTTTATTTTTATGTTAGGCAAAATATGATTTCTGAATTGTAATCACTTATTAAAATGTTTTGGTTTTACCAATTTGTAAGAAAGTATAACATTTTTTCCCACTTATTTGAATTGGTCCTTGTTTAAAAAATGAAGTAGCTTGGAAATTCTATTCCCTCCGGAATTCTTTTATTAATCAAAAAGAAGTGTTTTAAACTTTACTATCAACATTTAGTATGAAACTATCTATTAATTATCATTTCATTTAAATTTGAAATTGAACTATACATTCAAATACTGCATTGTTAATGTCAGTTTATCCTGTACTCTGTAAATAACTGCTATCAAATACAAAATAATCATAATATTGCTTCCGTAATAGGGATAACTAAATCATGAAGGTTAATGTACAATTCTATTTTTTGTACATGAGGTTTCTTGCAGAAATCTACTTTAACTAAAATCAAAATGTTATTTGTATTGTATCTGCAGATGGTTGCTGTTTTTTTACTTTTTTAAAATATCTTAGGAGAGTGACTGATTTAATTAAGTGTTAGGCACGTCCTCTTTGATTTATTCTCATTATCCTTAACTTTTTTTCTATATTTATTTGATAAAATAGGAATAATTGAAGCTATTTTTAAATTTTATTTCTTTTTATTTTGTATTACAAATTAAAATGTAAATTTTGGCATTTCACTTCAAAATAAGTGAGAAATTTTATGATTTTCCATTCAGTTTTATAAAAAAGGTTTTTGTCATTAAGAAATACACGAGAGGAATATATAATCAATAACATAACGATATTCTGTCACTTATTATCTGTAATATAAAATTATCAATAAAATACACTGTTGTAAAATTGCTTGTTTCAGAAATCTTTGATTTTGGACCTACGACAGAAAAAGTTTTCAAAAATGGTTGTAAAAGCAAAGAAATATTTTCTATTTTTTATTCATCTATTGCAGCAATATCATTATTTATGACAGCGATATTACTATATATTATTTTAATTGCCTATTCCATTAAAAATTTAATTCTTTGAACACATTTCATGCTCATTCCACATTCAGAAATATTTACATTATAGTTTATATTTTTTGCTTGTATATTTCCTGATCAATCATTAATAGTAGATTTCTTACTTTAAAATCATAATTAAGAATGCCCACAATTACTTGAAAAAGGTTGCTTGATAATTCTGTGACAAATAAAATCTGAAAATAATAATATTTTTTAAATAGAATTTTGCTGTAATAGTTCCATGTATGAAATCTATAATTTAGCTCAGAAAATCATGTAAAAAGGTTTTCATTAATCAAATCTGAAAATATTTGATATATAATGGCTGCATTACATTTATTATGTAGCTCATGTACAAACAATCTTGGGATCACAGTTTTTGGTTGGTATTGGGGAGGAAATTAAATCTTTTCATTACTTTTTAAAGTGTTAAGAGAAGTTATGGAATTGGCTCTCATAGTTTTTATATTATATTTGATTAACTTTATGGAATGTTTCCAGAATAATTCTAAATTTGTTCTAAAATGAAACTTGATATTCTAAATTTTAATAAAACATTTTTTGTTTACTTGAAGACCATTTTAGGTGAAGGAGACATTTTTATGATTATTTATTTTAATTACTTGTGAAGGAAAAACAGAATTTTTAATACCATTGATTCTGTGAATTATCATTATTATTGCTCCTGTTTTAGCATGAACAATTTGATCAACTTTTTTTTCCTACCTTTCTTAAAGAATCAATTGGGCTTACTAGATCTCATTTTATGGGAGAAAAATAGTATTTTTACTAAAGTATATTTACTAAGCATACTTGGTTCTCCTTTTGCTAAACTAATCAATAGTAAATTGTAACATAAAATTAAATTTTTGTAAATACCTCTTCTTTCTTCGAACTTATTTTTGCTTCCCTATCTTTTTTTCATATTGATTGAAAAGGAATTATTCTTATATTATCCTCATGTATTTTTAATTGCAAGTAATTGATTGTTTCATTCATACTCAGTTATTCAGATTTTCTTCAGGCAAACAGCTTCAAAAGAAGTGCTGCTTTTGTAAAATCCTGCATTCATGTGTTACTTAGCATTCATTTTTACACTGAATATGGGGAGACTGCAGTTTAGAATATCTCAAATTATCCTTCTGTATTTAGGTGCAATTGTTAGTTACAATTTTGCATAAAAACTGTTAATTAAAATTTTCTGTTTTTTTATTATTGTCATTAGTTATTTAAAATTATAGCTTTTAAAATTCAATTTTTTTGGTAAGCAACTATTAAAAATATTATAAATTTTTAAAAACGGGGGGTTCAGGGATGCAGAGCCCCCCTGATATGAAAAATATTAAAAAAACTGTATTAAATATTTTTGTTTTGCATAAAAACTGTTAATTTACATTTGATTGCAATTTTTAGTTATTTAAAATTATGGCTTTTAAAATACATTTTTTTGTTCACTTCTTCAAAGTCGTATCCTCAAAAACCAGCAAAATGCGCCATTTTTTCCAGAGGAGTCCTCCAAAAAACATGGCGCGTTTTCGTGCTTGGCGAGTTGGCGATTTTTGAAAAGCGCGCCAAGCAGGGGGTTAAACTACGATCGCACCAAATTCGCTTTAATATAGCGATATCTAGAACGGAGTCATTTGTACTAAAATGATTAATGTGGGTTGGAGAGTGGGGCGCCAAAACATTGACTCCGTCTACATTAGATAAAAATTTAAACAGCGCAATACCTTTGCTTGTGTTTTTGTAGTTGTTCCAAGCGACATGACCTGCGTTCATGTCGCCCGCAATGATGACGTTTTGGCCTAAACTTAAAAGTTTTTTGATATCCTCCAGAAAGTTGTTGTTACGTGGACCCCCAGCCCTCACGTAACCTGACACCATTTTGATGTGTGGGATATTTCCTAACTTAATTTCAATAATTGTCGCTTCCATCCCTGATAAACAGGGGGTAGGGATGACGTGGTGATCAATTATTGATTTAACATAAATACAGGTGCCTCCGAAAATGCGCCGATTTCTTTTATTTACGTCAACGGGTCTATCATTTCTGTAGACCCGATAATTAGCGATTAGGGGGTGTGTACTCCGGAGGGTTGGTTGGTTGTGTGAGGTTCATTGGCGCAAGAGCCAGATTTGGCCATACTGCGCCAAGCAAATGGTAAAATGATAAAAGATAAAAAAAATAATTCTTTGGTAAATTAAGACATGAGTGATGAGATTAAATCATATTAGTTCAATGAAAACAATGATTAGAGAGCAAAATTTAAAACCCTGTACCATAACAGTTGGAAACATTGATGTTAATGTATATGAAATTAAAATGAAAGTTAAGTATACAGAATAATAAAAATTCTCATATACAGGTAAAAAACCCAATAGCCCTTAAGAACTTAAAAATATTTGGGTGGTATTTTTCACCCACTAGGTCTCGTAATGTGAAAGAAGTCAAGTTAAAAAAAACAAGAACGATAAGAATTAAAAACTGGACATTCAATTAAAACATGATGAACAGTAAAAGGTACTTGACAGCTGTTGCACATAGGTGCATTTTCTCCAAATATTAGATGTTTATGGGTAAAGCGTGTATGACCTATACGGAGACGAGTCAATTTAACATCCATCTCACGTATAGGGTGAACCGACCAATAAAAAATGTCCGTTTTAATAAAATGTAATTTATTTTGGACCTGCAGATCCCATGAACTTTGCCACATAGAACAGATGTAGTGATGGATGGACCTTTTAATATCACAAAAGGGAATTCCTATGTTTAAAAAGGTCGTTGCAGTCTTTGCAGCCAAGTCCGCCTTCTCATTACCCGAGATGCCGACATGACTCGGTACCCAACAGAAAATTATTTCGAACCCATCGTCTTTAAATAATTGCAAGAGAAATAAAATTTTAATGGCAAATGGATGCATCCGATTTTGGTAGTGAGAAAATGTCTTCAATGCACTCATGCTGTCTGTATAGATAACAAATTTACGCTGAGTAGAGGTTGAAATTTTTTGAAGAGCAAGGAAAATCGCGACTAACTCAGCAGTAAAAACTGAACAACAATTCTGCAGACGATGGCTCAGTGTTTCAGATGGAAGAATGATTCCACAACCAGCATAACCATCTGATTTAGAGCCATCCGTAAAAATGGGCACAAAAGAAGAATACCGAAAACGGTGGTAAAAAAAGAGCTGTTGAAGAACAAAAGGATCTGTTAATTTGTCGAACCCAGAAAAAGGATTTAAGAACGAAAACTGTGGGATGTCCCAGGGAGGGAAGCAATAAGGGTTGGTAGCTTTAACACGAACAGTGGTAAGGTCCGAGTCGGGCAGAAGCAATCTGGCTCTCTCGCAAAGGGGAAGGATGTGAGAGGGGCGGGCATTATACAACCGACGAAGACCAACTGGTAATGAAATTTCATTCAGTGGATGATTTAGCACGGATTTTGTGCGAAAGTGAAATAATGCAGACAGTTTCTTTCGTCTTAAAGAGAGAGGTAGCTGGTGACATATAACATAGAGGCTTTCAACTGGGGAGGTGCGGAAAGCACCAGAGCAAATGCGCAAAGCAGAATGATGGACCGTATCTAGCCGTTTCAGGACAGACACACAGGCGGAACCATAAACCATACACCCGTAATCAATTCTCGAGAGAACTATTGCCTGATAAATTCGTAGAAGAGAGGTACGATCGGCGCCCCAAGATGTTCTGGAGAGCACTTTTAATATATTTAGTGTTTTTTCACACTTCTTCCGCAAGTGTAAAATATGCGGAAGGAAGGTGAGCTTTCGATCAAATATCACTCCCAAAAACCGAATTTCATCTACTACAGGAATAGGTATGTTTCGAATGGCAATATTTGGATCTGGGTGAAGGATCCTCTTCCGACAGAAGTGAACACATCTACTCTTCTCAGGAGAGATTGCGTGTCCATTATTATTGCACCAAATTACCACTCTATTGACTGCATTTTGTAACTGCCGCTCTATGAGATTCATATTGCTACCTTGGCATGAAAGCTGCAAATCATCGACATAAAGGGTTCCATTTACTGATGATGGTAAAACCGATAAAATCTGACTGATATGAAGTATAAAAAGTGTAACACTGAGGACACTACCCTGGGGAACACCCTCAGTTTGTATAAAACTATTTGAGTAAACATTACCAATACGAACACTAAAAGTACGAAGAGATAAAAAATTTAATAAAAAAGTGGGCAAATTTCCTCTAAAACCAAATTTAAAAAGTGTGGAGAGTATACCATAGCGCCATGTACGGTCATATGCTTTCTCAATGTCGAAAAAAACGGATACAAGGTGGTTCCTCCTAACAAATGTGTTGCGTATCTGGGTTTCCAATATAACGAGGTTATCAAAAGTAGATCGACCTCTTCGGAAGCCACTTTGCAACGGGGAGATGCATCCTTGTTTTTCAAGTTCATGCACAAGACGAGCATTGATCATGCGCTCAAAGATCTTACAAAGGCAATTCGTTAAAGCAATGGGCCTGTAACTCAAAGGGTTCGATGAATCTTTACCAAGTTTTAATATTGGAATGACAATAGCTTCGCGCCATTGTAAAGGGTACTTTTGTTCAGTCCAAATTCTATTGTACAGAAGTAACAGATTTGAAAGAGAAGTGTCATTCAAGTGGCGAAGCATGTAATTCCATCAGGCGCGGGACTGGTATCATGGGTATTAGATAATGCTGTTTTCAATTCGTACATCCTAAATTAACAGTTATAAGAATGATTGCTTCGGTCATTAAAATACAAAGGCAACCGTTCCGCGCGATTCTTAATTGCCAGGAATTCAGAGCTATAAGAATCAATTGCGGAAACTTGTGCAAATGCTTTACCTAAAATGTTGGCAACGTCTAATGGGGAAGAATACTTCACATTATCCTTATTTAGAACAGGAATGGAAGATTCGTGATATAGGCCATTAGCAGCTTTCACCTTTTTCCATAAAGTTTTGCTAGATGTAGAGGATGTGATAGAGGAAACGAATTGAATCCAGGATTCCTTCTGGCTACGGCGGCGTATACGACGAGCAAGTGCTTTTGCTCTTTTAAAAGCGACAAGGTTCTCTGTAGTAGGGTACCTTCGAAACTTGTTCCATAACTTTTTCTGCTGTTTGTAACTATCGCGACAGGCGTCATTCCACCACGGTCGGCGAAATTTTCTTAGACGTGGTGAGCTCTTTGGGATAGTGGAGGTTGCGGCCCATAGTATAATATCTACGACATTTTGAACTGCTTCTGAAATATCAGTAGTATTTATCATAGTCTCTGTGACGTCTGCTAATTGCGAAAACTTAGCCCAGTCTGCCCGCTGGAATAGAAAACGTGGAGGACAAAAAGTCGCTCCACCGCTATCAGCATGGGAGATAATAATATGATAGTGATCCCTATTATATAAATCGTTGCTAACTGACAAGGTTAGCAACGGTAGTAGTTCAGGAGAACATATGGCCAAGTCAAGACTGTGGAAGGTGCGTGTGGGTTCATGAAAGTATGTTATTTCATCATTATTGAGCAAAGACAATTATTGGAAATGAACTGTTCTATTTGTTGCCCACGAGAATTTGTACTATTCGAACCCCACAAAGTACTATGGCCGTTGAAATCGCCAAGTAGGACGAAAGGTGAAGGAAGTTGGTCAACTAAGTTGTTGAGATCTTGCTGACAGATGGTATCATGAGGCGGTAAGTAAATACAGCAGACTGTGACTAAAGTTTTTACGTGAACTTGTATAGCCACAGCCTGCAGAGAAGTATGTAGGGTGATAGGATTACTTGGGTATAAATTGGAAGTAAAAATGCAGACCCCTCCAGAACTATGAGCTCCATTGTCTGCATCCTTCCGAACACAATTGTAACCGCGTAATTTAATTGGGAAATTTGACTTCAAAAAGGTCTCTTGAAGACCAAAACAAACAGGATGAAATCTGTTAATAATTGACTTAATATCCTGAAGTTTGGAACGAATGCCGCGACAATTCCAAGAAAGGAAGGTACCCATTAAGAGAGAGGTTTGTGAGGAGAAAGAGAAGTAACACTTGTTGGAGCTGCCTGATCCTCGCAACTCATACTAAGCTCATATTCATCTTCTGACGGATGTAACTTAATATCGGGGTTATTAAGCGTGTCTCCAAATATAGACTGTAAGTCCTTATGGACAACGCCTTTCGTCTTTAGCCCCAATGCGACGGAAGTTTTTGAAGCTGAATTTTTTAGTTTCTTTCGTAGGTCCTTTTGCGTAAGACCTCGTTTGGCGAGGTTTAACGTCAGAGAAGTCTGCGATTTGGATTTCCTTCTAACATGTTTTGGAGTATCATCATTAGCTTTAAGGGAATGTTCGGTATCAGAATCAGAAGTTTTTTCAGTGTTTGGTGTTTTTCTGGTATATTTAACACAGTGATCACAAGTACAATTTTCACAGAAAGTTTATTTGATTGCTGAAGCATAACTAACACCAGGAGTCGGGGTTTGTACATTAACTTTACGCCTGGCTTCGGGATAGGATAAGTTTTCTTTGGTTTTGATGGTCATAACTTGCTTTTCCAGCGTCCAGCGAGGACAAGATCGAGAATATGATGGATGTTCTCAGCCACAGTTTACGCACTTCTCTTGTGCGGTACACTGTTGGCTATCATGGCCTTTTTGTGCACAGCGAGCACAAGTAAGAGACCCGCGGCAATTCAGTTTAGAGTGGCCAAAGCGCTGGCACTGAAAGCATCTTAGTGGGTTAGGGATGTATGGTCTCACCGGTAACTTTATATAGCCAGCATAAACATACTCAGGTAAATTGGGAGTATTAAAAGTTAATATATGGTGTTTTGTCTCAAGTAGCTGTCCGTCACGTCGTATAGAAATTCGACGGACGTGTGTAACACCTTGAGCTTTCATTTCAGAGGTAATTAACTCTACGGGAAGATTTAGTATTTCACCGCAGGTAATGACACCTTTAGAGCTATTCAAAGTTTGGTGAGGGATAACAGAAACTTTTATTGTTGCTAAAGACTTGAGGTTTTCTATTTGTTGTGCTTGCTTGCGAGAAGAAACCTCCACAAGCAAGTCACCAGATCTCATTTTGCGAATGGATGAAACTTCGCCAACTGTAGCATTGATAGACTTTTGCACTAAAAACGGAGATACTGATTCGAATGTTTCTTTGTTGTCAGAGAGTCTTTTAATAACAAAATATTTGTCAAAATGGTCATGTTTGTTGTTAGAAATTAAAACTTTATGATGCCCACTGAAGGGACCGCGTTTGGAGGAGCCCATACGACATAAAAAGAATTCAGGTCCAGCGGTATCGCCCACCACGGAGCCCTACAAGGGATGGCAGTAACTGGCTCTAGATTTACCTAGCCTCAGCACTTTCCATAATACTAACTGGAACCCATACGCTGGGAGTTACACCCGGGGACAGTGACCACCCTTAACGCCAAGCCCAAGAAGTAACCCCTTCGCTTGATCCCTAGCAGACTAATCACTCATGTGGTTAGGTACCGGCCGATTGATACACCGGGGACCACAGTGCACCACCCGTCTAATGGGTCGCCACGCACGGCCAACACGTGGGGACATTGGCTGTCCATGAGAAGCAAGAAGCAAACAGAGCGGCGACAGCTTCTCATGGAGAGCTCCCTCACTTGCCGTCGAGGGAAAGAAGGATCAAGCAGACAGAAAGAGGCGTAGAGGAGAATAAACTATAAATGGAGGAAAGATCCCTGGGAACCTCGGGATTGGGACACCCGTACCCACCTAAAGAAGGTGAGCCCCTGAGGGGACTCCGGAGGGAGCATGGTCTCTTGGACTAAGAACACATCAAGCTGCTGCTCTAACACAAAGTCACGAACTTCAGCGATCTTTTCACGCAAACCATTGGTGTTCCAAGTGCAGATCTTAAGATTATGCAAGTCTACTGTCGAGAAGAGAGTGAAAGTTAAAGTGCGGGACCGCCGTTACTAAGGCTGACATATTTCTCGAAAAGGAAATATGCCATGTCAGCTCCGTGTGATGCTGCACGGATTGACGGGAGAGCCAATTTAAAGGCTTGGAGTAGAAGAGGTGCATCACACCAATCTTCTCTCATCCGAACAGCTAGACCTGAAAAGATGTCGGTAAAAATTTTGGTATTAATAGCATCAACTGGGACCGACGGTTTTGGAATAGAATTATTGACAACTGAGATGGTTGGTTCACACTCCTTTGGTACAGTCAGAGAAGGGAACTCAGACTCTGCATTTAGAGCCTGAGCGAACGACACATTTTCATTTACCTTCCTGGAATTAATTTGAGGTCGATGCGTCCTGGGTGGATCCCAAATGGATTGATTGGAGGGGGTGTTGTTTTTTGGGAATTTATTGGTGGCTTGTTGTCGACCACCAGTCTTAGGGAATCTGGGGCATTGGCGCCAGTTCGCCGCGTGTTCACCTGCACAGTTAGCACACTTAAGTTTATCCTCGAAGGCTAGAGGACATTATCTAGCCCTGTGAGGTCCTGCACATTTGACACATTTCACAGGAAGCTTGCATGCTTCAGAACTATGAAAAAATCCCTGACACCGCCAGCATTGAGAGGGCCCCTTCCTACCTCTGTATCGCTCTACTGAAATTTTCACTCGGTCACTGTTGGTGGCTCTGTCCATGGTTGTGGCTTGGTCGAGAACTTGGTCGCTGGCCGTTGTAACCTCCATTTCCTCATCAGACGATGGTCCGCTAAATAACTCCTCTCCACTGGAGACCTGAAAAGGGCGCGTCCGGCGGGCAGGGGCTGGTTTCTTCTTTTTGCTCTTTCGTCTCAAGTCATCAAATTTTTGATGATCCCGTGGAATAATAGCCCTGGTCCCGCAATTTGCGGAGCACCAGGAAAAGACGTCCGGCTCATAGCGAGGCTATAATCTAACTTTCATCATTCAAATTCATAGTTTGCAAAATCTAACTTTTTTAACGTAAACCCTGCATGCTGATTGGTACTGAACGAACAATAGATTATCTTAACTTCAAAGCCAAAATACTAGCCTTCTACACTCTCTCTTGAAACCTGCAACCGAATTCACCCTCCCCACCGGAGCTGCAAGCCCATTGGACGCCAGCACCACCACCTCTTACTCCCTTCCACCTCGACAGGGGCAGACTGCTTTCAACTTCATTCCAGCGCCAGTACAGAGGAGGAATCTGACCAGAGCTCCAAAAGACCATGACATTCACCTGAGCCATGCTCAACTCATCACTTCCCGCCACTACAGGAGATAGCTTCTAATTGAAGCGGGCTCTCCTTAAACTGCACCAGCTTTCGATTTCCATTCCACTCATTCATTCATTCGATTCGAGTATTAGATCTGTTAGCAGACGTATTTTTCGTCTCTCTCGCTTTGATCATTTGAATTCGTGATGAGCCGGTCTAGTTCTCCGGAGCTAACCGGAAACAATAATGACGTAATTAAGGCTAAAAGGCAATGCACACACGATAATATGGAAACCGATTTTATTAGTGAGGATAGCGCACTTAAACCATGTGAAAATTGCTACAATAAAGAGATGATTGAGCAGCAAATTACGCTTGAAAAAATTACAATTGAGAGAATTGAGAAACAGATAGAGTTTGAAGTTAAGTAAATTTGTAGATTGCTCCGTAGCCATCGAAAACAACAAACTGGAGGTACAAAGGACCAAGCAAAGACTGGACCATTTAACAGGTGAGAGTAATCTGTTGGACTGTATCTCCCCCCACGACTGTCTGATTAGTAGAAATAAGAGTACTAATGGGGTTATGGCTAACGATTTAATTGAGAGAAAGAAAGCTGGATTTACCTCCTCCCAGCAAAAGAAAAACCGCCAAAAATGTGGATCCAGGCAAAAACAAAAATCCACAATTAAATAGTATAAAAACTAAAAATATGTTTGAGGCCCTTAACAACATCATAGAAAACTATAACAAAACCAATGAACATGTACCTGAAAAAATACCCCCAATTATGCTTGAATTCCAAAAAGACTATAATAAAATACTGGAATGCCTTTAAAATAAATTCGGCACAACTAACAATATTCTGAGGAACGGTTTCATTAAGGTATTTCCCAACACAATACATGATCACAGAAAAATTCAGGAGTTCTGCAAAGAACAAGGATGGGAATTTTATGTCATCAAACCAAAAATAGAAAGACCCATTAAGGTAGTAATTAAAGGTTTACCCTTAGAAATCATGGAGGAGTATGTTGAAAATGAACTACAGAACCTAGGGTATCCTGTCACAAGGGTAGTCAGAATGACTCAAACAAAAACGCGAAGAGCACTCCAATTTCTTCTTATAGACCTTGAGAAGAACAAGAATGGAGAAAAAAAATATTCGAATTAGATTATTTCCAATATCTAAAAATAACAGTCGAACAGTATAGAGGCAGAGCAATGATAACGCAATGTTACAATTGTAATGGATTCGGTCACAGAGCAGATGGCTGTAATCTGAAACCAAGATGCCTAAAATGCAACAGTGTTCACCAAACCAGGGACTGTGATTTTAAAGAAAAAATAGAAAATCCTACTTGTATAAACTGCGAACAGGAAGGCCATATAGCAGCTTATAGGGGATGCCCTAAATTTCCAAAGCCTCCAAGTAATTTACTTAAAAACAAAATAGTTAACTCTTATGTAAGAAAGAAAATTTCTTTTGCTCAAGCTCTTAACCCTGCCTCCGAGCAACAATACACTCCCCCTCAGATACAAAATCAAACAAATGCCAACATAAGCACTGTTAATAATGAAACTGAATGTTCAGACCTATTTGGTGCAATTAACGAACTCAAGAATCTATTCTCTCAACTCCCCAATATTATGCTAGCAGTCAAAGAAATGCAAAAAGCAAGTGACCCCATGTCCAAACTATTTACATTTATAAGTATCATTTCACAGCCCCATTCAAACCTCCGAAATTAAAAATTCACAGCTAGATCTTTAAATATTGTTTACTGGAACGCAAATGGGATTAAATCAAAAATCAACGATTTACGACACTTTATAAATAAGCATAGCCCCGATGCAATACTACTGCAGGAAACTCACCTGAGACCAAATAGTAAAATATATATTGCCAATTACAAAATTTATTATAGTTATAGATTAAATCAAGACCCAAATAAATCAAGTTGTGGTACTGCTATCGCTATTAAAGCATCTATCCCACACTACAATCTCAATCTACCAACATTAAATTACACTGAAGCAACTGCAATAGTAATAACTCCAAAGAACTCTGAACCAATAACTCTTACTTATATATATATGTTCCGCCGTCGTCTGATGAATTATTGTTCACGTTCGATCTAGAAAATTTCTGCAGTGCAGCCACAATCAAATTATATGTGGAGATTACAATGCTCACCATGCTACATGGAACTGCAGATACAACACCAAAAGAGGAAATACTCTAAGACCCTTTGCTGATCAAATCGGACTCGAAATTATTGCTCCAACCGAGCACACCAGATTTGGAACAAATTCTGCATCAACGATTGATCTAGCTATTGTTAAGGATTTCCTCTACCCACATCAAATAATCTCATTACCTGAACTCGCGTCTGACCATAACCCAATTAAATTAGAATTCTTCCTAAAATATGAACTACCCGAGAATGTGAAGGTCAAGACAAATTGGCAAAATTTTCAACAGGATCTACACTTCATTAATTTTAATTATTCTAATATTTATAATTTTCATGATATTGATAAATTAGCCGAAAATATAGAAAATACTATAATAGCAGCAAAAAACAAAAACTCTACACCGCTAAACCCTAATAGCAGTTTCATACACCCCCTACTAAAACAATTAATCAAAGAAAGAAACAAAATGAGGAAGCTATACCAACGCTATAGGGACCCTATATACAAAAATATATTGAATAAAATGAACAAAGGTATCCTTAAATTAGATACTAAACTCGAGGAGATAAGTTTCACACAAAAAATAAAATCTATCAGCCGTGAGGAAGGAAACCTATGGGATTTTGTGCGACCCTTCAAAAGAAAATCTCATACCATCCCGGCACTTAAAGGACCAAATAAAATGGCCCAAACTGATAAAGAAATTGCAAACTGCCTGGCTGACAGCCTTGAGACACAATTTACACTAAATAACATCAAAAATGATGAAATAGAACACACAGTAAACACCTCCATCGCAAAATTCCACACCACACCAACACCGTTATGTAGCAGGGAACAATTACCGACAGTAGAAGATATATATATTCAAATTAAGAAGTTAAAAGAGGGAAAGGCACCTGGAATAGATAAAATAAATAATAAAATGATCAAAAAACTACCCCCAGGAATTATTTTTCTTCTCACAATTTTGATTTAAAAAATCCTAGAAATTGGACATTTTCCCACACGTTGGAAAACTGCCACTGTGGTACCCATCTTAAAGCCAGGTAAAGACCCAACTGACCCATCCAGCTACCGTCCAATTTCATAACTCCCCTCACTAAGCAAAATAGCTGAAAGCATAATAGTTAAAAATTTAAATGAACACCTTCAAAGTAAAAACATCCTGTGCCCAGAACAATTTGGTTTCAGACCAAACCTGCCGACCACACACCAACTTGTAAGAGCTGTCGAATTCATAACTGCAGGTTTCCATAACAAACAGAAAACAGGAGCTGTATTTCTTGATATACAAAAAGCCTTCGACAGAGTTTGGCAGGATGGATTAATACACAAACTTATTAATTATGAAACTCCACCTTACATTGTCAAAATAATTTCATCGTACCTATCAAATAGAAATTTTAGAGTCAGAAATAAGGATGATTTATCTGATCTTAAATATATGAAGGCGGGAGTCCCTCAAGGATCAAAACTAGGGCCGGTTCTTTTCTCCTGCTACATAAATGACATACCAAAACAAATCAACACAATGCTTTGCTTATATGCCGATGACACAGCTATTTTGGCTAAAAATAAAAGCGCGAAATACCTCCATATAGCACTGAACAGACACATTAACAAAATTACACAATGGATGCTAGACTGGAAAACTGTTGTTAACTCAAGTAAAACGGAAGCGGTACTTTTTTACAAAGGAATCAGCAGAAAAAAGTTCCCACAACTAGTAATCAACAATCATAGGATTGAATGGTCTCAGGAGAGTAAATACTTAGGTGTCACGTTGGACAGAAAATTAACTTTTAAATCTCATTTCCTTAAACTTAAAAATAAATTCCGAGGAATCACGCGAAGCTTATACCCACTTATTTCCCGGAATTCAAAAATGGACAGGGAAGTAAAATTGCTTATTTTTAATGCCTACTTGCGTCCAGTACTCACCTACGCATGCCCTGCTTGGGGTTTTGCGGCCAAAACCAACCTAAAAATAATTAAAACACAATACAATATTGTAATGCGTAAAATTGTAAATGCTAAATGGTACATGAATAACACGGATATCAGGAGGGCCATCAAGTTCCCATCTTTTAAAGAAATTATCAAAAAACTGGCAACAAATTTCTTTAATAACCTAGATAAAAATATTAGCAAAAATGAAGCACTAGATGAAATTGAAAAATACATCCCCAATATTAAAATTAAAAGACCAAGAAATGCCCTTCTACTTTAACATCACAACTATTCAATCGTTAAATAAATAATAAACCCCTTCATCCAACCGGAACATGTGTTATTCTAGCGAAAAAACAAAAATTTCCACCATATAACCTGTTAAAGAACCCTTTCGTCACTCAAAAACCAAAACAGCTGATCAATCAACCCTTTAGCTACTAATTTACTGTGACCGCGACCTAGTTTCAACCCTTTCACTACTAAACGAAAAAACGTTCCAAAAACGACTCAAAATAAGAAATCCTCCGGGTGTCACCCCTCAGCCAATAGGAAGACACACAGCATGATCAGACAGTCACGCTACCTACAGTCCCTCAGTTTTGCTCTCCCTGTAACGTTACTTCTCTACGCCTGCTGATTACAGCTCTGATAAGCCATCTGCATTAAATGCTATAGCTTTTTACAGTTCATGGCACTTGCATCTCGCCATGTCTTTAATAGAAGTACCAGGAATAGAGGTAGCCCATCTCGGGCGGGTACTCTATTAATCCGTCAAATCCACGGTAATCCATTTCCAGTCAGCTCTCAGCCATGGAAGAGAGCAGACGCAACGTGTCGAGCTCCAAGTATGCATTATTTTCGCAAGAGCTACATCGGGCCTTAGCCCAAGTTAGTTCCGAAAACTCTAACTCTCCCAGCATCTCCTACCCTACTAGCTATAGAAGTAGTCATAATGTTACACCCAGACTTACTAGAACTAATTCTAATTGTTCGATGGTATCTGCAAAAAGCGCACAGGGACCTGTTCCCCACGTTAAACCTACCACTACCATCACCACTGATAATCACATGGATGTTGAAATCCAAGATGTCCCTACTAAAAGATCGGCAGACCCGGATGACTTTCAAACGGTTTCTCCAAGAAAGGCAGCCAAGCAACAAAAGTCAGTTGAAAAATCCTCCCCCATCCCGACAGATAACAAATTTTCCACACTACAACAAGAAAGGCCTGTAGAGAAAAATTGATAAGAAAATCATCCCCGCCATCAACCTCCAACTCTCTAGCCACTACAATGTCATCCTACAACAATTGCATAAGGAGTTCCCAGGAACTGAAAATAGATTCATTAATAATATGATAGCCATCACCCCTGAGGCAGAAATCCAAAGACTCGAAATAATTAAATTTCTTGACGATGCAGGTGAACAGTACATCCTTTCGGAGAGCCCAGATGACAGACCTCTGAAGATAGTAATTAAAGGACTTCCAGGAACCACAGAAACTGAAGATATCAAAATCGCACTTTCCGAACGCCAATACATAGTTGAAAGAATTACCCAACTAAAGAACTACCGATCTAAGACCCTACATCCCCTCTTTCTAGTTGACTTAAAGAAGACACCAATAGCCAAGAATATCTATAATGAAACGAGCCTCCTGCATTTAAAAATTAAAGTCGAAACCTATAGAAAAACATCTACTGCCACTATGTGTTTCAACTGCTCCGGTTTTTACCATTCATCCAGAAATTGTAAGATGGCACCGAAATGTATTAAATGTAGCGGAGCACATACAACCAGCAGTTGTCAGCTTAAAGAAAAAATCCAAGATCCAAAATGTATCAACTGCAATGAGACTGGTCACCTCGCCTCTTGGAAAGGCTGCAAAAAATACCCCAAGCTCGCCCATAGAACAAATAGACCAACGTATGCCGAAATAGCCAGAACCCAACACCCTGAAAATACCCTCATGGAGAAATCCCAGCAACCTTCATCTGAAAATGCCAGACCTGCAAGAACCCCCAAGTTACAGACGCCCAACGAACAAACACCTACATCCGATCTCGAAGAAATAAAGAATTTAATGGAAGTAATGAAAGAAATCAAAGTCCTTATCCAAGACTTCCCAGGCCTCCTGAAAGCTGTCACACTTGCCAAACTAGCCAAGAACCCTGAATACCAACCGATAGTGCATTTGGAAGGAGGACCCGGGCGTGAGCCTATAACCTCCATTCCGTAACTATTGCTTCTTTAGTACCTAACAAAATAAACTGACATAATAAAATTAGTTCAAAATATTTGAAAAAAATAAATAAATAAATAAAAACAATTCCAAGCGAAAGAATTAATTAAGGTGAAGTTCAATTAGAAGGAAGAGGGGGGGGGAGAAAAAAAAGGATAATTAATTACCAAGATTAAATTAGTAGGAAATAGTGCTTAATAAGTGGTGGTTGGACAGTTCAGCAGGATCAAAGTCAGTCAGGCAAGATGCAGAAGGTTCGAGCAGGATTGGGGGGGGGAGATGTCGCAACCAGAGTGAAAACAGGAACTTAGCCGATCAGGGCATTAAGGATGATCATCTTTTTCTCTGCTGGATCAGTCGTCTTCCTTGCGAGTTTCGCTGCTTCAATGAGAGTTGGGAATTCCTTAAGAATTTCTCTTAATTCTCGTAGTACTTTCATCGTTTCCATTAGGGCTGGGAGGTCCTTTAATTCACCTTTGGTTTGTTTATCATCTTGGATCTTCGCTGGGGAGGCTTGCTGATTGTCCTGGCTCCTTTTGGTTACTTCAGCGTAGGAGAGTCGTCCATTCCTGGTCACCAGTCTTGGGACTTTGGGGCATCCTTTCCAGGCAGCTGTGTGTCCGGTGGCATTACAATTAATGCAGACAGGTTCTTTAATTTTTTCTTTGATTTGGCAGTCCCTGGTGTTATGGGCATTTCCGCATTTGATGCACCTCGGAGCAAGTCTGCAATTTCTTGCTGAATGATGGAAGCCGGAGCAGTTGTAGCAGGTGGTCGCTGTGGTTTTTTTCCTGTATGGTTCAGCTTTTATAATGAAATGGAGCAGCTCCTTTTCGTTAAAGATGTTGTTTGCGGCTTTTGTTTTCTTCATTTCAATCAGGAAGATCGGGTGGAAAGTCTTGGTCCTGAAGTTTCTTAGTTGAGAAATTCTAACAATTTCATATTTCCTATCTTCCAGTGCCCTCTTGATCTCTTCTTTCTCAGTGTCTCCCGGGAGGCCTTTTATTATGATCTTGACGGGTCTCTCGGCATAGCTCTCCGATATTATGAATTCCTCTTTTCTCGTGGTCAGTAGCTCAATAATATGAGCCCTGTCGTCTTCAGTGCTCGGCTGGATGGCGATCATCTCTCTAAGCAGCTTGTTGGTTGTCTTTGGGAAATTCTTATGGATCTCCTGTAGGGTCCGATTGTAAGTGGCACTGATTTTCAGATGGATGGAAGCTAGTCTGGGGCTGGAGTCTGTTCTCTCTTCCTGTTTGTCTGATAGTACTTCGAATTGGTTCGCAGTGGCGATAGGGGTGACTGCTTCGTTAATCCTCTGTTTTGCAGCTTTCCTGGGACTGACTTCAACATAATCCGACCAAGGTCTCTTTTTTATTTCAGTGCGTCGATTCTTTTTTATCTCTGGCGTTTGCGGGCGGGTTTCTTGGTGGGCTGTTTGACTTGGGTCTTTTGCAAGTAGTAATTCCCTTGCCTTATGGCACTTTCCTATCGTTTCTTTTATTTCATCTATGTCGGGGTATGCTTTCTCGAGCTTATTTAACTTTTCAAGATATTTTTCAATGTCTTTAGGCGTTCGGTTCCCTTTCAGCTCAAACTCAATGAGTTCAAGCATAATTTCGAGATTCCTAGACGTACTGGGATCGAGATTCCTAGACATACTGGGAGCGATCTGGACTGATTCGAATCAAGAACCCTGAAGAGAAAAAACTCATAATCCTGAACGCCCTTATGGAATAACTTCATTCATCCTCTCATCTCTCCATTACCCTCCCCCTCAGGGGCTCACCAACTATAGGTGGGTACGGGTGTCCCAATCCCGAGGTTCCCAGGGATCTTTACTCCCTTTATGTTTATCCTCCTCTACGCCTTCTGCTGTCTGCTTTTTCTTCTATCCCTCGACGGCAAGCGAGGGAGCTCTCCATGAGAAGCTGTCGCCGCTCTGTTTGCTTCTTGCTTCTCATGGACAGCCAAAAACCCCACGTGTTGGCCGTGCGTGGCGACCCATTAGACGGGTGGTACACTGTTGGTCCCAATGTATCAATCGGCTGGTTGCTAGCCACCTGAGTGGTTAGTCTGCTAGGGATCAAGCGAAGGGGTTACTCCTTGGGCTTGGCGTTAAGGGTGGCCACTGTCCCCGGGGGTAACTCCGAGCGTATAGGCTTCGGCTAGCACTAGGGTGGATGCCGAGGCTGGAAATGACCAGAGCCGGTAATTGCCTTCCCTTTTTGGGCTCCGTGGTGGGCGGTGCCGTCGGGTCTGAATCTTTTTTAATATCGTATGGGGTCTTCCAAACGTGGTCCCTTCAGTGGGCATCATCCTGAAATGAAAACTGTCAACCATTATTTTGATACTTATTTTATTATTAAACGTGTTACAAATGAAAATGAGTCTTTTAATTCAGTCTCACCATTTCTTGTTCAGAAAGCAATTGCAGCTACAGTTGGTGACGTTTCATCCCTAAGAAAAATGCGTTCAGGTGATTTGCTAGTGCAGGTGTGTTCTAAAAAGCAAGCCCAGCAAATTGTCAAATTAAAAGCTTTAGCTACCATTCCAATAACAGTCAGTCCACATACTTCGCTTAATTTTTCAAAAGGTGTAATAACATGCGGGGAACTCTTTAATGTTCCTTTAGAAGAAATAACAGCAGAATTAAAATCCCAAGCAGTTACAAATGTTCGCCAAATAAATGTTAGACGGGATGGGCAACTCATCCCTACAAAGCATTACATCCTGACATTCCACATCCCCCAATTACCCGAATACATATATGCAGGATACATTAAATTACCTGTTAGACGATACATTCCTCATCCTTTAAGGTGTTTTCAATGCCAGCGTTTTGGCCATTCTAAGGCTAACTGCCGCAGTACTGTTACTTGTGCACGCTGCGCAGAAAAGGGTCACGACAGCCAGCAGTGTTCGGCACCAGAAAAATGCGTCAACTGCAATGGCAATCACACATCATTTTCTCGTTCATGTGAACGCTGGCAATTAGAAAAACAAATAACCACAACAAAAATTACAGAAAATATTTCTTATCCCGAAGCTAGAAGGAAAGTACTAGCCCAAACACCAAAACCTGGTCTCAGCTATGCCTCCGCTACTCAAAAATCTTTTTGCAAAAACTGTTTATGTTCATATTGCTCAAAACGCAACTCTAGATCAAAACTTCCTAATAAGGTGTCTGAATCGGATACAGAAAATTCTTCAACCACTCCCTCCGAACCTGTTAAACAAAAAACATCCAAACAGAAAGGAAAATCTAACAAATCCTTAAAGCTAAAGCTATCTAAACGTGGCCTTCCTGAAAAAGATTTTGCATCAAAATTTAAAAAATCTCTTTCAAAAAATTCCGTAGTCCTGGGACTTGCAAATCAGGGTATTGTACACAAAGACTTGGCTTCCATTTTCGGCGCTTTGCCTAAAACTCCTGACCTCATCTCTCTTCACCCGTCAGACGAAGAGGATGATTTGAAAATGAACTGCGATACTTCGCAACCTTCTAACAGTGTTTTTAATTCCCCCTCTACTACAGGACTTTCTTAATGGGTACCTTTATTTCATGGAACTGTCGCGGACTTCGTTCCAAATTACCCGACATCAAGTCAATTATTAACGATTTTCATCCTGTCTGCATTGGTGTTCAGGAAACCTTTTTGGCACCTGACATTCCTCTCAAATTGCGTGGTTTTAACTGTGTTAGAAAAGACGCAGAAAATGGACATCATAGTTCTGGAGGTGTATGTATTTTTACCTCTAATCTGTATCCAAGCACACCTCTCAATTTGCACACTTCCCTGCAGGCTGTGGCTGTGCAAGTGCATACACGAGTTTTGGTCACAGTCTGTTGCATTTATCGACCACCCAATTATGCCATTTTTCAAAAGGATCTCGATAATTTAGTGAATCAACTCCCTTCACCTTTTATTTTACTAGGTGATTTCAATGGCCATAGTACCCTGTGGGGTTCTGATAAGGCAAATTCTCGCGGGCGGCAGGTTGAACACTTTATTAATAATAACTGTCTCTGTCTGCTCAATAAAGACGAGAAGACTTATTTTCATGAACCCACTCGCACCTTCCATAGTCTTGATCTGGCCATATGTTCTCCAGAACTCTTGCCTTTTTTTACTTTTAAAGTCAGTACTGACTTGTATAATAGTGACCACTTTCCTATTATCGTCTGCCATGCTGATAGCGACGTTGGGAATTCAGGTTCTCCCCGTTTCCTACATCATCGGGCAGATTGGGGTAAATTCTCGAGACTAGCTGATATCACTGAGAAATTGGTGATTGTGGATGATATTACGGAAGCTTTAAAACTGATTATTGACGTTATAATAAATGCATCTGAAAATAGTATTCCAAAGAGTTCCCCAAGTGTAAGAAGATTTCGTAAGCCATGGTGGAACGAAGCCTGTCGCGACAGTTATAAAAACCAAAAGAAACTCTGGAAATAATTTAGAAGGTATCCAACGGTAGAAAATTTAGTAACTTTTAAAAGATCCAAAGCCATTGCACGTCGCATTCGTCGTCGTAGTCAGAGGGAATCCTGGATTAATTTTGTTTCGTCTATTACATCCAAAACTCCAAGTAAAATGTTGTGGAATAAGGTGAAGGCCTCTAATGGAATTTATCGTGACTCTTCGATTCCTATTATAAATACAGGAAATAAATCGTATTCATCCCCTTTAGAAATTGCCAATATTCTTGGAAAAACATTTTCACAAGTCTCAGCTATTGAGTCCTACAGTCCTGAATTTAAGGTGATTAAGAATCGCACGGTTGGTTGGTTGTGTAGGGTTTATTGGCGCAAGAGCCAGATTTGGCTATACTGCGCCAAGCAAATGGTAAAATTATAAAAGATAAAAAATGTAGTCCCTTGTTCAATTAACACGTGAGCCATGAGATTAAATCAAATTAGTTTAATTAAAACAATGATTAAAGAACAAAATTTATAAACCTGTATCATATCAGTTTGAAACAATGATGTTAATGTATATGAATTAGAAATGAAGGTTAAACATTCAGAATAATAAAAATTCTCATATACAAGTAAAAAACCCAATAGCCCTTAAGAATTTAAAAATATTTGGGTGGTATTTTTCACCCACCAGGTCTCGTAATGTGAAAGAAGTCAATGTAATAAAACAAGAACGATGAGAATTAAAAACTGGACATTCAATTAAAACATGATGAACAGTAAAAGGGACTTGGCAGCTGTTGCACATAGGTGCATTTTCTCCAAATATTAGATGTTTATGAGTAAAGCGTGTATGACCTATACGGAGACGAGTCAACTTAACATCCATCTCACGTATAGGGTGAACAGGCCAATAAAAAATGTGCGTTTTAATAAAATGTAATTTATTTTGGATCTGCAGATCCCATGAACTTTGCCACATAGAACAGATGTAGTGATGGATGGACCTTTTAATGCCGCAGAAGGGAATTCCCATGTTTAAAAAGGTCGTTGCAGTTTTTGCAGCCATGTCCGCCTTCTCATTCCCCAAGATGCCGACATGACTCGGTACCCAACAGAAAATTATTTCGAACCCATCGTCTTTTAATAATTGCAAGAGAAATAAAATTTTAATGGCAAATGGATGCATCCGATTTTGATAGTGTGATAGTGTTTTCAAAGCACTCATGCTATCGGTATAGATAACAAATTTACGGTGAACAGAGGTTGAAATTTTTTGAATAGCAATGAAAATCGCCACTAACTCAGCAGTAAAAACTGAACAACAATTGTGCAGGCGGTGGCTCAGTGTTTCAGATGGAAGAATGATCCCACAACCAACATAACCATCAGATTTAGAGCCATCCGTAAAAATGGGCACAAAAGAAGAATATCGAAAACGGTGGTACAAAAAGAGCTGTTGGAGAACACAAGGATTAGTTAATTTGTCAAATCCCGTAAAAGGATTCAAGATCGAAAACTGTGGGATGTCCCAGGGAGAAAAACAATAAGAGTTGGTACTTTTAACATGAACAGAGTTAAGGTCCGAGTCAGGCAGAAGCAATCGGGCTCTCTCACAAAAGGGAAGGATGTGAGAGGGGCGGGCATTATACAGGCGACGAAGACCAACTGGTAATGATATTTCATTCAGTGGATGCTTCAGTACGGATTTTGTGCGGAAATAAAATATGGCAGACAGTTTTTTGCGTCTTAAAGAAAGAGGTAGCTGGTGACATGTAACATAGAGGCTTTCAACTGGAGAGGTGCGAAACGCACCAGAACAAATGCGCAAAGCAGAATGATGGACCGTATCCAGCCGTTTCAGGACAGACAAACAAGCGGAACCATAAACCATACACCCGTAATCAATTCTCGAGAGAACTATTGCCTGATAAATTCGTAGAAGAGAGGTATGATCGGCGCCCCAAGATGTTCTGGAGAGCACTTACAATATATTTAATGTTTTTTCACACTTCTTCCGCAAGTGTAAAATATGCGGAAGGAAGGTAAGCTTTCGATCAAATATCACTCCCAAAAACCGAATTTCGTCCACTACAGGAATAGGTATGTTTCGAATGGCAATATTTGGATCTGGGTGAAGGTTCCTCTTCCCACAAAAGTGAACACATCTACTCTTCTCAGGAGAGATTGCGTGTCCATTATTATTGCACCAAATTACCATCCTATTGACTGCATTTTGTGACTACCGCTCTATGAGATTCATATTGCTACCTTGGCATGAAAGCTGCAAATCATCAACCTAAAGGGTTCCATTAACTGATGATGGTAAAACCGATAAAATCTGACTGATATGAAGTATAAAAAGTGTAACACTAAGGACACTGTCCTGTGGAACACCCTCAGCTTGTATAAAATTATTTGAGTAAACATTTCCAATACGAACACGAAAAGTACGAAGTGATAAAAAATTTAATAAAAAAGTGGGCAAATTTCCTCTAAAACCAAATTTAAAAAGTGTGGAGAGTATACCATAGCGCCATGTACGGTCATATGCTTTCTCAATGTCGAAAAAAATTGGATACAAGGTGGTTCCTCCTAACAAATGTGTTGCGTATCTGGGTTTCCAATAGAACGAGGTTATCAAAAGTAGATCGACCTCTTCGGAAGCCACTTTAGTAGTATACAGGGGTATATGGTAGGCGGAAGTTGAGTTGAGTTGTTTCCCTCCTGCTCCCCCCTTCGAGTTGAGTTGAGTTGTTTTCCTCCTGCTTCCTTGAGTTGAGTTGTTTTACTCCTGCTTCTTCCCCCTCTCCTTTCCCCCTTCGAGTTGAGTTGTTTTCCTCCTGCCTTCCCTCCCCCTTTCCCCCTTCGAGTTGAGTTGTTTCGCCCCTTCTTTAGTTCGAGTTGAGTTGTAATTGTGCTACCAGCCAGTTGAGTTGTAATGTGCTGATGTGAACTGAAGTGAGCAGAAGGGGAATGACGTCATCCAAGTGTCGATCCTAGAAAGTGTTCAAAGTTCCTTAATTTCAATTAGGTCAATTATAAGTAATCTTAATTAATCATAACTAATTAGTACTTTAATGAATTGGATTAAATTAATGAACTTAGTTTAATTGAGCTTACTTGTGTGATTTTCGAGACGATGACTTGGCAAAATTTCAACTGCCCGACGTCAGATTCGAACCCGGGTCCTTCGACTCCGAAGGCGGGCACGTAGACCACTATACCATGTGGGGCTCCATGAAACGTAGTAAAGATAAACTATTTGAATATTACGTCACGTATTTCGAGTGCTGCCATCTATCGGCGAAAATGGCAGCATTTGTTTAAAATGACGTAGAGATGAGTTGTTTGTTGCTGTCGAACTGAAATGAAGCTACGGATTCAGAGGAAGAGAAGGGAAGAGAAGTGTGTGACGTCATAGTTGGGAATTTAGACGTTTCTTAGTGGCAACAGGTATGTGATCATGTTTGTGCAGGAATGGGCAGGTGGCATGACGTCAATGAGAGTTGAGGAGTTTATTGGCTTTTCGAAACGGGTTGAGCTGTTTACCTTCTACTTGCTGACTGTTTCTAATATTCTGATTGGCTGATATAGAGAACTGAAA
>JAOUZG010049139.1:44244-86599 GCA_026289955.1 Argiope argentata
TTTCAGTTCTCTATATCAGCCAATCAGAATATTAGAAACAGTCAGCAAGTAGAAGGTAAACAGCTCAACCCGTTTCGAAAAGCCAATAAACTCCTCAACTCTCATTGACGTCATGCCACCTGCCCATTCCTGCACAAACATGATCACATACCTGTTGCCACTAAGAAACGTCTAAATTCCCAACTATGACGTCACACACTTCTCTTCCCTTCTCTTCCTCTGAATCCGTAGCTTCATTTCAGTTCGACAGCAACAAACAACTCATCTCTACGTCATTTTAAACAAATGCTGCCATTTTCGCCGATAGATGGCAGCACTCGAAATACGTGACGTAATATTCAAATAGTTTATCTTTACTACGTTTCATGGAGCCCCACATGGTATAGTGGTCTACGTGCCCGCCTTCGGAGTCGAAGGACCCGGGTTCGAATCTGACGTCGGGCAGTTGAAATTTTGCCAAGTCATCGTCTCGAAAATCACACAAGTAAGCTCAATTAAACTAAGTTCATTAATTTAATCCAATTCATTAAAGTACTAATTAGTTATGATTAATTAAGATTACTTATAATTGACCTAATTGAAATTAAGGAACTTTGAACACTTTCTAGGATCGACACTTGGATGACGTCATTCCCCTTCTGCTCACTTCAGTTCACATCAGCACATTACAACTCAACTGGCTGGTAGCACAATTACAACTCAACTCGAACTAAAGAAGGGGCGAAACAACTCAACTCGAAGGGGGAAAGGGGGAGGGAAGGCAGGAGGAAAACAACTCAACTCGAAGGGGGAAAGGAGAGGGGGAAGAAGCAGGAGTAAAACAACTCAACTCAAGGAAGCAGGAGGAAAACAACTCAACTCAACTCGAAGGGGGGAGCAGGAGGGAAACAACTCAACTCAACTTCCGCCTACCATATACCCCTGTATACTACTCACTTTGCAACGGGGAGATGCATCCTTGTTTTTCCAGTTCATGCACAAGACGAGCATTGACCATGCGCTCAAAGATCTTACAAAGACAATTCGTCAAAGCAATGGGCCTGTAACTCAAAGGGTTCGATGACTCTTTTCCAGATTTTAATATTGGAATGACAATAGCTTCGCGCCATTGTGAAGGGTACTTTTGTTCAGTCCAAATTCTGTTGTATAGTAGTAGCAGATTTGAAAGAGAAGTGTCATTCAAATGGCGAAGCATATTGTATGTAACTCCATCAGGCCCGGGACTGGTATCATGAGTATTGGATAATGCTGTTTTAAATTCGTACATCCTAAATTCACAGTTATAAGAAGGTGTGCTTCGGTCATTAAAATGCAAAGGCAACCGTTCCGCGCGATTCTTAACTGCCAAAAATTCAGGACTATAAGAATCAATTGCGGAAACTTGTGCAAATGCTTGACCTAGAATGTTGGCAATGTCTAATGGGGAAGAATACTTCACATTATCCCTATTTAGAATAGGAATAGAAGATTCGTGAAAAATCCCATTAGCAGCTTTTACCTTTTTCCATAGAGTTTTGCTTGTTGTAGAGGGCGTGATAGAGGATATGAATTGAATCCAGGATTCCTTCTGGCTACGGCGGCGTATACGACGAGCAAGTGCTTTTGCTCTTTTAAAAGCGACAAGGTTCTCTGTAGTAGGGTACCTTCGAAACTTGTTCCATAACTTTTTCTGCTGTTTGTAACTATCGCGACAGGCGTCATTCCACCACGGTCGGCGAAATTTTCTTAGACGTGGTGAACTCTTTGGGATAGTGGAGGTTGCGGCCCATAGTATAATATCTACGACATTTTGAACTGCTTCCGAAATATCAGTAGTATTTATCATAGTCTCTGTGATGTCTGCTAATTGCGAAAACTTAGCCCAGTCTGCCCGCTGGAATAGAAAACGTGGAGGACAAAAAGTCGCTCCACCGCTATCAGCATGGGAGATAATAATAGGATAGTGATCGCTATTATATAAATCGTTGCTAACTGACAAGGTTAGCAACGGCAGTAGTTCAGGAGAACATATAACCAAGTCAAGACTGTGGAAGGTGCGTGTGGGTTCATGAAAGTATGTTATTTCATCATTATTGAGCAAACAAAGACAGTTATTAGAAATGAGCTGTTCAATTTGTTGCCCACGAGAATTTGTACTATTCGAACCCCACAAAGTACTATGGCCGTTGAAATCGCCTAGTAGGACGAATGGTGAAGGGAGTTGATCAATTAAGTTGTTAAGATCTTGCTGACGGATGGTATCATGAGGCGGTAAGTAAATACAGCAGACTGTGACTAAAGTTTTTACGTGAACTTGTATAGCCACTGCCTGCAGAGAGGTATGTAGGGTGATAGGATTACTTGGGTATAAATTGGAAGTAAAAATGTAGACCCCTCCAGAACTATGAGCTCCATTGTCTGCATCCTTCCGAACACAATTGTAACCGCGTAATTTAATTGGGAAGTTGGACTTCAAAAAGGTCTCTTGAAGACCAAAACAAACCGGATGAAATCTGTTAATTAATGACTTAATGTCCTGAAGTTTGGAACGAATGCCGCGACAATTCCAAGAAAGGAAGGTACCCATTAAGAGAGAGGTTTGTGAGGAGAAAGAGAAGTAACACTTGTTGGAGCTGCCTGATCCTCGCAACTCATACTAAGCTCATATTCATCCTCAGACGGATGTAACTTAATATCGGGGTTATTAAGCGTGTCTCCAAATATAGACTGTAAGTCCTTATGGACAACGCCTTGCGTCGCTAGCCCCAATGCGACGGAATTTTTTGACACTGAATTTTTAAGTTTCTTTCGTAGGTCCTTTTGCGTAAGGCCATGTTTGGCAAGGTTTAATGTCAGCGATGTTTGTGATTTTGATTTCCTTCTAACATGTTTTGAAGTATCATCATTGGCTTTCAGAGAATGCTCGGTATCAGAATCGGAACTTTTTTCAGTATTTGGTGCATTTCTGGTATATTTTACGCAGTGATCACAGTTACAATTTTTACAGAAAGTCTTTTTGACTGCTGAAGCATAACTAAAACCAGGAGTTGGGGTTTGTGCATTAACTTTACGTCTGGCTTCGGGATAAGATAGGTTTTCTTTGATTTTTACTGCCATGACTTGCTTTTCCAGTGTCCAGCGAGGACAACATCGAGAAAATGAGGGATGTTCTCCGCCACAGTTTACGCACTTCTCTTGTGCGGTACACTCTTGGCTATCATGACCCTTTTGTGCACAGCGGGCACATGTAAGAGACCCGCGGCAGTTCATTTTAGAGTGGCCAAAACGCTGACACTGAAAGCACCTCAATGGATTTGGGATATATGGCCTCACCGGTAACTTTATATAGCCTGCATAAACGTACTCTGGTAATTTAGGAGTTTTAAAGGTTATTATATGATGTTTAGTCTCAAGTAGCTGTCCGTCACGTCGTATAGAAATTCGACGGACGTGTGTAACACCTTGAGCTTTCATTTCAGAAGTAATTAACTCTACGGGAAGATTTAATATTTCGCCGCAGGTAATGACGCCTTTAGAGCTATTCAATGATTGGTGAGGGATTACCGATATTTTTATAGTTGCCAAGGTTTTAAGTTTTTGTATCTGCTGTGCTTGTTTGCGGGAAGAAACCTCCGCAAGCAAGTCACCAGATCTCATCTTTCGAATTGATGCAACTTCGCCGACTGTAGCATTTATAGCCTTTTGTACAAGGAACGGAGAGACTGTTTCAAAAGTTTCTTTGTTTTCGGAAACTCGACTTAAAATAAAGATTTTGTCAAAATATTCGTATGTATTGAAAGAGGTTTGTACTTTTTGTTGCCCACTGAAGGGACCCTTGTTTCGAGGAGCCATACGATATGAATGAGATTCGGGTCCGACGGCACCACCCACCACGGAGCCCAACAAGGGAAGACAATTACCGGCTCTGGTCTGTTCCAGCCTCAGCATACACCCTAGTGCTAATCGGTACCTATACGCTCGGAGTTACCCCCGGGGACAGTGACCACCCTTAACGCCAAGCCCAAGGAGTAACCCCTTCGCTTGATCCCTAGCAAACTGGCCACTCAGGTGACTAGCAACCAGCCGATTGATACATTGGGGACCACAATGCACCACCCGTCTTTCAAAAGGGTTGCCACGCACGGCCAACACGTGGGGACTTTTGCTGTCCATAAGAAGCAAGAAGCAAACAGAGCGGCGACAGCTTCTCATGGAGAGCTCCCTCGCTTGCCGTCGAGGGAAAGAAGGATCAAGCAGACAGAAAAGGCGTAGTGGAGAATAAACATAAAATGAGTAAAGATCCCTGGGAACCTCGGGATCGGGACACCCGTACTCACCTATAGAAGGTGAGCCCCTGAGGGGTAAGAATCGCACGGAACGGTTGTCTTTGCGTTTTAATGTTTTCGGACACTTCTAATATAACTGTGAATTTAGGATGTCGGAGTTGGAAACAGCCTTGCTTCAGGCCCATAATACTAGTCCAGGACCAGATGGTATCACTTATAACATGCTTCAGCACTTGAGTAAAACTTCCCTTCTCAATTTATTAAAGCTTTTTAACAGAATTTGGATTGAACAAACGTACCCTGCACAATGGCGTGAAGCTATTGTAATACCCATTTTAAAACCTGGAAAGAATTCATCTGACCCTCTGAATTATAGACCAATTGCTCTGACAAACTTTGAGCGAATGGTCAATGCACGCCTCGTTTATGAATTGGAGAAACAGGGTTGCATCTCCCCGTTGCAAAGTGGTTTTCGGCGAGGTCGATCTTCATTTCACAACCTTGTACTACTGGAAACTCAAATTCGCAACGCCTTTGTAAGAAGAAACCATCTTGTCTCCATTTTTTTTGATATCGAAAAAGCTTATGACCGTGCGTGGCGATATGGTATACTTTTAACACTTTTTAATCTCGGTTTTAGAGGAAACATGCCCATTTTTATAAAAAACTTTTTGTCACATCGCACTTTTAGAGTTCGTATGGGGAACTTTTATTCAAACCATTTTATCCAAGCTGAGGGTGTTCCTCAAGGAAGTGTCCTCAGTGTCACACTTTTTACTGTTCATATGAGCCAAATTTTATACCAATTGCCTTCGTCTGTCCATGGAAACCTCTACGTGGACGATCTCCAGATTTCATGCCAAGGGAGTAATATGGATTTAATTGAGAGACAGCTTGAAAATGCCGTTAACAAACTGGTAAAATGGTGTGATGAAAATGGGCACACAATCTCTCCAGAGAAAAGTCGGTGCCTCCATTTTTGTAGAAAACGAAATATCCACTCCGAACCTAATATTCATATTCGTAGTAATGTTATCCCAGTTGTTACTGAAATACGTTTTTTGGGCATTATATTCGACCGAAAACTGACCTTCCTTCCTCATATTATGTATTTGAGAAAGAAGTGCGAACGCCCTTTGAACATCTTAAAGGTACTCTCTAGAACTTCTTGGGGTGCAGATCGAGCCGCTTTACTGCGTATTCACGAGGCAATTATTCTTTCTCGTCTCGATTACGGGTGCATGGTATATGGATCTGCACGTCCTAGTGTCTTATGCAAACTTGACACTATCCATCACTCTGCATTGAGAATCTGCTCTGGGGCCTTTAGAACATCGCCCATAGAAAGCTTATATAACATCTGTTACCAGCTACCTCTCTATTTAAGGCGTAAACAAATCACAGCCATCTATTACTTCCGAACGCAGTCTTTCCCAAAGCACCCTATATCTGAATCAGCACTTCCAGCCGGTCTTAGGAGAATTTATAATGCTCGTCCTTCTTGCATTCCACCATTCAGTGTGAGAATAGAAGCGCTTTTGCGGGACTCGAACCTTAATAACTCCACAATTCAGTCTATAGATCCCTTTTGTTTTCCACCATGGGATAAACCAGTTTTTTCTTTTTTAAATCCATTTTCTGGATTTGATAAATCCACTACAGCATCTGTGGTTTTTCAACAGTTGTATTTCTATCATCGCTGTCAGTATACGTCTTTCACCCCAGTTTTTACAGATGGGTCAAAATCAGATGGGTATGTCGGTTGTGGTATAGTACTTCCATCTGGCATACTGAGCTATCGTTTACATGTCAGTTTTTCTATCTTTACTGCTGAATTAATAGCAATTTCCTGTGCTCTCCAGGAAATTTCAATATCTGTTAATCGACGTTTTATTATTTATACTGACAGTATGAGTTCTTTGGAGATGCTCTCCCATCCCGACAATCGAATGCATCCAGTAGCCCTTGAAATTTTGAATACTTTATACCGTCTTCGAATTAAGACATTTAATATTTTATTTTGTTGGGTACCGAGTCACTCGGGCATTCCAGGTAATGAGGTGGCCGACTGTGCTGCAAAGACTGCTTCTTCATTTTATTCGCAAAATCTTCCATACTGTGATGCGAGGAAGTTCTTTCGTTCTCATCTTTATTCTACTTGGCAGGCAAACTGGAATGAGCAAGCTCATAACAAATTGCATGGAATCAAATCTTTCATTGGATCATGGCCTGTACTTCCTGTACGGGGGTTGGATGTTAAATTGACCCGCCTCCGTATCGGACATACACGTTTTACTCATAAATATCTCATTTGTGGAGAGAGAAAACCCATGTGTCCTAGATGCTGTACTGATTTTAGTGTCAAACATATTCTTATTGAGTGTCCAGATTTTAAATCACATCGCGAACTCTTTTTCCAATCTTTGTCTCCAACATTGCAGGACTTAGTGGGGGAAAACCACCACCCAAATATTTTTAAATTTTTAAGAGATATTTGTTTCATCAACTGTATTTAACACCTTTTTTCTATCTTTCTGTTTGTTAAATGAATTTTTAACATGATTTTTTTTTGCATTTACATTGATCATCGTCTCACATTTTAATATTTTTACCAAAACACCTTTTGTTTTAACAACTTACTCATGCTCCAAAATTAGTGATCTTTTAAATATATGTCCTCATTTTACCATATGCTTGGCGCAGTATGGCCAAATATGGCTCTTGTGCCAATAAACCTTACATACCTACCTACCTACCATTACCCTCAACTCTGATTGGCTGACGCTACTCCACAGTTTAAGCCCGATTTTTGCATCATCATCAACACTCTGAAACTTCTTCACCAGCTCCCCACCACCACCTACCCCTACATTGAAGTCTCCTCCTGATTGGCCGCCGCTTCACCCTCACCCCCAGACATGACTCCTTTGCAGTTTCGTCTCATTCTAGCTTCACTACTCATGTGAACAACATCCAACAGGTCGTCGAAGAGACCCACGTCAAATAGTGAACGCTAGGCCGCTGATTACTTACCATGATCGAGGATAAGCCCCTGCCGTGGCTAGGCGCCTCGTAACCCTACCATTCCTGCCACGCAACATCACTTCGCACATTTTCATTTTAGATTGGGAGCAAGCTGGAAGGTTGTACCTCTCCAGCTCTTTTTACGCACACCACTCTGAGTAACGGCACGCTGAACCAGTTGACGGAAGCAGATGCTCCACGGTCCGACTCGTCCTTTTCAGGACCTGTTACGGAAGGGCTGTTGGATGCGGGAAAAAGAAGATGCATAGACACTTCACACACAATGATAGTAGATGATGTCACCCCACAACACTCATCAGATTACATCTGCACTGACTGTATGAGAAGGAAACATCTAAACAAAATTATTCACGTACTAAGCTCTGAAATCGAAGCCAATAATCACCTCATTATCAACAATAGAGACGAATTGGGAAAAGATGACGAATACATCCGTGGTTGGGAACTACATAAAGATCACCTAGAGACGCAAGGAATGGCAGCCAAGGGTGAGTTGTTTCAAATATATCTGAGTGTCAGGATATAAACTGCAATCATTTTAATAGACGTGCTAGTCTCCAATTCCCTAAACTCCCTTCACAGGATAACTATGTTTCCCCTAGTAAAAGGAAAATTGCAAAAGTAAATAATGAGATGATAAATTGCCCCAATAATGCAATTACCTTACAAAACAAATTCCAAAGTTTACAAATTGAAGAAGAAAATTCTGAAAATAATATTACTAATGATGAACCTGTCGTAGTAAAAAGCCCCCCCCCCCCATTATGCTGAGATATTCGGAAGAATACGGAAAAATTCTAGAGGAAATTAATTTAACATGCTGAGAAACCATAAACAGATTTCAGGGAGTGGAGTGGATAGTGCGTTTTAGTGGCGCAAGAGCCAGTATTTATCTATACTGCGCCAGTCGTATGGTTAAAAAAGTAAAATAAATAAATAAATAAAAGCATGTTTATAAGAATACTGTTTAAATAGAAACTGATTAAAATATAGGAAAACCAATGTATTCGACAATTGTTTTAAATTCAAGTGTTAAATAAAATGATAAAAGCCGATTGCCTTTAAAAATTTAAAAAGGTTTATATGGGGACGTTCCCCTAAAATCATTTGCAGGTTTGCTGTTGAAGCATTAAAAAACCGCAAGCGGTGATGATTAAAACCAGGACACTCAACCAAAAGGTGAAGAACCGTTAAAAGAACTTGGCATCTAGAACAGAAAGGAGCTCTATTGCCAAACAAAAGATGCTTATGAGTAAAACGAGTGTGACCAATGCGGAGTCTCGACAGTTTGACGTCTAACTCTCTCACTGGTAAACAAGGCCAGGATAAAATGTTAGGCTTTATGGTACGAAGTTTATTATTAGTAATATTATCCCAAGATTCCTGCCAGAGTGCATAGAGACGACGCTGAAAAATATTTTTTGCATCACAGTACGGGATGTCTCGCTGTATAAGGAAAATTGCGCTCTTTGCTGCATTATCTGCCAGCTCATTACCAGTGATTCCAACATGACTCGGAATCCATGAAAATAGTACTTTAAACTTCCTGTTTTCCAAAGTCCTTAGGAGGTCAAGGACTTCCACGACAACTGGGTGAGTCTGATTATTACCATTAGAAATAATTTGTAGTGAACTCATGCTGTCGGTATAGATACAAAATTTACGATAGGAAGAGAGGGAAATCTTCTGAAGAGCATAAAGTATTGCTAATAATTCAGCAGATAAAACAGAAAGACATGAATCGAGACGGTAACTATATGTATCGGTATCAAAGACGATACCGCACCCAACATGATCGTCTGATTTAGAACCATCTGTGAATATTTTTAAGTGGTCTGAATACTGAGAGCAATGATAATTAAACAAATTCTGGTAGATAATGGGGGCAGTACTCTGCTTCTCGAAACCAGAGAAGGGATTTAAAAAAGAGAGCTGAGGAACATCCCAGGGTGGAAAGGGAAATAAATCGATAGTCTGGATTACCTTATCATGAAGTTCATAATTACGAAGAAGCTTTTTAACTCTCTCGCAAAATGGAAGCACGTGAGAGCGACGAGCATTATAAAGTCTTCGAAGACTAACAGGAAATGACAGACTGTGCTCGAAGATAATATTGGACAGACAATTTTTCCCGACGCAAATTTAGTGGTAGATGATGACAAAGAACGTATAAACTATTCACTGGGGATGTGCGAAATGCTCCAGAGCAAATTCTCAATGCAGAATGGTGTACAGTGTCAAGTCTACGTAGAACCGTAGGACGAGCAGAGCCATACACCATACATCCGTAATCAATACGGGATAAGGTCATTGCTTGGTAAATTCGGAGCAAGGAACTGCGATCTGCTCCCCAGGTAGTTCTGGAAAGTACCTTAAGGATGTTTAATGACGTGTCACACCTCTTCCGCAGTTGTAGGATATGCGGAAGGAAAGTGAGCTTACGGTCGAAGGTTATCCCCAAAAACTTTATTTCATTTACCACAGGGATGGTAGCATTACCAATTTGAATTTCGGGATCTAGATGAACACCTCGTTTCCTGCAAAAGTGGATACATTTACTTTTTTCCGGGGAAATCATATGTCCATTTTCAAGGCACCAATTCCCAAGATTGTTTACAGCAGCCTGCAGTTGCCGCTCTATCAAGTCCATATTGCTCCCCTGACAGGAAATCTGCAGATCATCTACGTACAATGTACCTTTAACAGATGGAGGTAAAACATCAATTATTTGGCTAAAATGAACAATAAAAAGAGTAACACTAAGAATGCTACCCTGTGGGACACCCTCCGATTAAATAAAAGTATCTGAAAAATCATTTCCAATGCGAACTCTAAATGTTCGACAAGACAAAAAGTTTTTTAAAAATAAAGGTAAATTTCCTCTAAAACCAAATTTAAAAAGAGTTGCAAGTATACCATGGCGCCATGTACGGTCGTAGGCTTTCTCTATGTCGAAGAAAATAGATACAAGGTGATTTCTTCTCACAAAGGTGTTGCGAATTTGTGTTTCGAGAAGAACGAGGTTATCAACAGTAGACCGTCCTCAGAGCTCAGATCGCTACTAATTTTTTTAGCTCAGTTTTTTTAGCTCATTATGTCTGAAGAAGTGAGTTACATGCTAACTCTAGCTGACGAAGTGACGATTGAAAGCCTTGAAACAGTAGATTTGGAACGAGTAAGATGGACTCCTTATAACGTATCAAAATTCACCGTTAGGCTCAAAGAGCTCGAAAACAGAGAAAACGACCAGCATGATGCTGCAAGATTATACAAAATCCGGAGAAATCTCGTGCAGATAGTCCAAGCCAGAAGTAGAGAGGCCGAAGAAAGAGAAAGGCAGAAGCGACTAGAGAAGGAAAATTCCTTCACCACAGTCAGTCCCAGAAAAACTGCAAAACAGACGAACGACGTACCAGTCACCCCGATCACCACTAAAAACAAATTTGAAGTTCTATCAGATAAGCAGGAAGAGAGTACAGACTCTAGCTCCAGACCAGCTCCCATCCACCTGAAAACTAGCGCCAACTACAGTCGGACCCTTCAGGAGATCCACAAGAATTTCCCTAAAACCACCAACAAGCTGCTAAGAAGGATGATCGCTATCCAGCCGAGCACGGAAGACGACAGGGCCCAAATTATTGAGCTACTGTCCTCGAGGAAGGAAGAATTCATAATTTCAGAGAGCTATGCCGAGAGACCCGTCAAGATCATTTTAAAAGGCCTCCCGGGAGACACTGAGAAAGAAGAGATCAAGAGGGCACTTGAAGAAAAAAAATATGATATTATCAGAATCTCCCAACTAAGAAACTTCCGAACAAAGACTTTCCATCCAATCTTCTTGATTGAACTGAAGAAGACAAAATTCGCAACTAACATCTTTAATGAAAAGGAGCTTCTCCATTTCATAATCAAAGCTGAACCCTATCGGAAAAAAAACACAGCGACCATCTGTTACAACTGCTCCGGCTTCCATCATTCAGCAAGGAACTGCAGACTTGCACCGAGATGCATCAAATGCGGCAAAAACCATAGCACCAGAGACTGCCACATTAAAGAAAAAATCAAAGAACCCACCTGCATCAATTGTAATGCCACCGGACACACAGCTGCCTGGAAAGGATGCCCCAAAGTCCCAAGACTGGTGACCAAAAATGGACGCCCCACCTATGCTGAAGCTACCAAAAGAAGCCAAGTCAAACAACAAGCCCCCCCAGCGAAGATCCAAGAACAAAAGCAAACCAAAAGTGAATTAGAAGACCTCCCTGCCCTAATGGAAACGCTGACTGTACTAAGAGAACTAAAAGAAATTCTTAAAGAATTTCCAACCCTCATTGAAGCAGCGAAACTAGCCAAGAAGACGACTGATCGCGCAGAAAAAAAGATGATTATACTTAATGCACTGATCGGCTGAGTCAATGTTTACACTTTGGCTGTGACATCCCCCCCATTCCTGCTCGAACCTTCTGCATCTTGCCAGACTGACTTTGATCCTGCCGAACTGTCCAACCCTAATTATTAAGAACACCTCTCACCTTAATTAAATTTCCTAATTAACTTTTTTTTTCTTTCCTTCCCTCTCCTAATTAAGAATTCTTCTAATTACCTCTTGCTTGGAAATGTTTTTTTTTCTCTAAAATTTTTTGAACTAATTTATTATGTCAATTTTATTTTGTTAGGTCACGAAGAAGCAACAGCTCAGGAATGGAGGTTATAGGCTCACGCCCAGGAACTCCTTCCAAATTCACTATCGGTTTGAGGTCATTTTTTTCCCATCCCACATTTAGATTTAGACATTCTGTCTCCAGCCATGGAAGGAGACAGTCGCAGCGTGAGCAATTGCTCTAGCATTCTCTCCGGGAGCACCTATAGTCGTAGATTTTCGAAAGGTCTCCAATCCTCTCTTGTTCCAGGTATTATCTCAGTACCAAACAAAAGAACCCATGACGATGAAGGCTTCCAAGTTGTCTCTCAGAAAAAATCTGCTAAGCAACTAAATCCAGAATCCCCAGCTATGGACATCGCCACAGAAAATAAATTTCAAACCCTTGTAAACCTAACAAGTGAAGCCACGGAAAAAATTAGCATCCCAGCAATAAACTTAAAGATCACAGACCATTACAACTAAACCCTCCAGAACATCCACAGAGAATTCCCAGGAACCGAAAATAGAATTATCAACGGATACATCTCAATTACCCCCTCCAATAGCACCCAAAGAGATGAAATTATAAAGTTTCTTGAGGACTCTAGAGAAGAATTCATTCTATCTGAAAACCGTGAAAGCAGACCACTAAAAATTGTAATAAAAGGACTTCCCGGCAACGCTGATAAAGAGGAAATAGCCCAGGAACTACAACGTTTAAACTACACCGTGACCAGAATCTCCCAATTAAAAAACTACAGGCAGCAAACATTCTATCCAATCTTCCTAATTGAACTCCAGAAAACCCCAAATGTACAGAACATCTATAATGAAAAATATCTCCTTCACCTGAAAATAAAGATCGAAACCTATAGAAAAAAGTCAACAGCCACGATGTGCTACAGCTGCTGTGGATTCTTCCACTCATCCAGAAATTGCAAACTACAACCAAAATGCGTCAAATGCGGTGGAAATCACCAGACAAGAGAATGCCAATTAAAGGAAAAAATTCAAGAACCAGTCTGCGTAAACTGTCAGGAAACAGGTCATCTAGCCGCCTGGAAAGGTTGCAGAAAGTACCCAAAATTAATAGAAAGAAGAGGTAAACTCACCTACGCAGAAATCGCAAAATCAACAGAAAATAGACGAAGACCCCCACCCCCCCAGGAAAACCCATTCCAGAAAAGAACCAAACAACAACCTTTCATCGAACCGGCAAAAGTACCAACTTCTAGCATCCCTACTCCCTCAGAAATAGCAGATTTGAAAGAAGCCTTTGAAACCCTCAAGGAAATAAGAGATTTTCTAAAAGAATTCCCCAAATTAATAACAGCAGCTAAACAAGCAAGAAATTCAGCCGACCCCGAAAAGAAGAAGTTAATCATCCTTAACGCACTGATCGACTAAAAGTAAAATTTCGCTCAATTACCCAGCTTCCTGATTGGTCCTCCACGTACAATAGATTAGTCTCATTTTTGCATCATCATCATCAGCCAGAAACCTCTTCTCCTGCAGCCTAGACTTCAACACCCACCTCTCACCCTCCTACAGAAGCTACCTCCTGATTGGTCGTCCTCTTCTCCTCCTGAATCCTTGCCGCTTCTATCTCCAGGCCTCCTCGCATTTGATCACTGCTATCGAAGATGATCACGATTGTAGATGAAGGTAATGTGGAAGAATTTTATCATGATTGGGGATAAGCCCCTGCCGGGGCTAGGAGCCCCATTAATCCAACCACTCGCGCAGATTGTATTTGAGGTACCACATTTAGAATCATTCCGTCTTCAGCCATGGAAGAAGACGGACGTTCGGTCGATTCGGTCTCCAGTAAGGACTCAATAGTCTCAGACAAGAGTTCTTTTGGATACGTAACATTTATCATCCCTCAGAATTCGCTAAGAAAATTGAGGCGCACTGCAATTCCCTTGGTGTGTTATATAGGTCAATGAAAGATGCACGCAAACATGCTGATTTTTATAGAAGAGAAGTTTCAAACCCTAAAGGACGGGGAACTTACACCGACAACTTAAAAAACATCGAAGTTATGGAAAAGAGAGCCATTGAATATGAAAACAAAATTAAATTAATGAAGCCATGCATCAGGAGAGGTTGTAGATCACACCAAGGCGATACTAACCTTTGCACTTACATACAAGAAAAGCAATCAAGATCGCTACAACAACAGGAGCTAGCAAAAACCTTTGAAGAAACGCTTCAACAAATGAGAAATGATAATTTAGAACATACCACCCAGTTCCTTGATTATCTTTCCCAATTAAAGGAAATCCAGGCCGATATTGAAGGAATTGATGAAATCCTGACAGAACTTGGACCATGCCCGATAATGAACTGTCCCAAGCATGCTCACCACGAAGTAGGAACTGAAAATATGGACACTGAAGAACCATTCCAGAAAATTGACAAAAAACATGCAGCCAAGAGAAAGCAGCCTATAGATAATCAGGAAATAGCCGTCCACAACAAGTTCCAGGCCCTTGAAGTTGAAATCTCCCAAATTGAAAAAATAATCCCACCCATCAATTTGAAGCTGACACAGGATTATAATATTACCCTCCAAACAATCTGCAGAAAATTTCCAGACACCGAAAATAAATACGAAAATGGTTTCATTATTTACAAAGATTCTGGGCTCGTGGATTTTTTGCCTAATCCCATTTGCGTTCCAATAGACAATTTTCAGATTATTGGCTCTGAACTTTAATTATTAGAGTTGTTATCATTGCGAGAAAGTTCATTAAGTAATACACCTATTTTAAAAATATTGACGATCTTTGGGATATACATATTGTAGTCAGTAGGATGGATTTTAATATACCCATTCCCTAGCTTGTTGTTAATAATCCCAAATTTATCATGGATCTCTTTTAAAACATTGTGAAAATCCTTTGTAAATTTGAGCATAAGTGGTGGGGTTTTATTTTTATTGGTTATTTCCTCCTCAATTTTATCTACAATAATTTCTTCCTGGGGAAGTTGTTGATATCTATTGTTAGTTTCTATTTGTTCCGATTGAGTTGGATTAATGTAGGGTTTAGCTGCTTTTCTTTTGTGGACTAATTGAAAGTCCTCATCTCGATCAAAAATTTTCTCATTATGATTTTGGCTCCTGACCAGGCTACAGGTTTCTGCATTTAGACACTGAGTAGAATTAACTAACTCACCCCTTAATTGGTCCAGTCTTTGCAATTGTCCTTCCACCATCATCTTAGAGAAGTGGGCCTCCTCTAGATAGTCATCATCAGCCTCTGCTTTATTCATCGAATCTTGGTGTATTCCCCTCAAACTTCTAGCCTCCGATTACACATCAGGTATTGTTTTTCTAATTTATGATAGTATAGACATGGTGGTGTATTGAGTTCATCGGCATCAGTAGCCATATCATCTAGGCAACGCCTTTTGGCAGAGTCATTCTCGGCCATCCCTCCCACGGAGTTCTAAAAAGAACAAGTCCGGAGATGTGCAGAGAATGGTGTCGTTGTAAGAGAGCTGCGAAGACACGTCCTCACAGTTCAAAACCCCGGCACCGGAATGAATGCAATACTCGCTCAAGACAAGACAAGACAAGATGGTAATTGAACGAGGCACCTAGCTCGGAATGAGCTTATCCTCGAACTTAGTTGCAGATGGAATAAGACTTTGCTTCAGATGGACTGGCTTGAACTGTTGCTTTCCATTGGCGGAGTCGCTGGGGAAGGAGCGTGGGTATGCAGGATACTGAAATTTTATTGGTTGTCGGCTGATACTATATAATGAAGTTGAGATTTTCCGATTTAGTTCAGTTAAGAGCTTGGGAGAGGATGAGAATCTTGGTAATTGGGTCTGAGACTTTCTTCATTTCTTGGGTGGCTTTAATTAGTTGGGGGAATGCGAGGAATAATTTTCTGATTTCGTTAACAGCTTCTAACATTTCAGTGATTTCATGGGCATTATTTGTGGGAATAGAATTTATATTAGGGTTTACATTATCATTTATGTTAGTCTCTGGTAAATTGACTTTAAGCATACTGGCAAAAGAGACGTCTTGTTTAACATGATTAGAATTGAAAAATTTTAATCTATTTTGTTGGGGGCTTGGTATTTTCGGGAATTTTGGGCAACCTCGATATGCAGCAGTGTGGCCAAATTCGTCGCAATTAATACATTTAGGGTTACTTATTTTATCCTTTTGGTCGCAGTTTCTGGTTTGGTGATTTTTTCCGCACTTCAGGCATCTTGGTTTTAAGTTGCAGTTGGGAGCTACATGGCCAAAAAGATTACAGTTATAACACTGCGCAACTGAATTTCTTCCGCGGTACGTTTCTACAGTTACTTTTAGATACTCAACGTCAGTTACGTCATATATTTTGTCTACAATTTCATTTTTATTTAGCTCAACTAAAATGATTGGTAAAGGACGCCTAGTTTTCATTTGGGTTAGCCTGACTATTTTTGAAATTGAAAATCCACGGTTTTTTAAGTTATTTTCCAGAGCTTCGTTCATGTAGTCAATGGGAAGCCCTTTGATTTCTACTTTAACTGGTCTTTTTGACCTGAGGGGAAGAATATAATATTCGAGTTCGTTTTCTTTACAAAATTTTTGAATTCCTTGATGATTCTCTACGGTTCCTGGAAAAACTTTAATGAACCCATTAGCAAGGATATTGTTTTTTACTCCGAATTTAATATTTAGAATTTCGAGAATTTTATTAAAGTCCTTAGTATACTTCAACATAATGGGAGGAATTTTATCTTTAATTTCGGGGTCGGGGGTATCTATAGCCATATTTTCTGGTTCATTTTCTAGTGGGGCAAATTTATTAATTATCTCAATCTCATCCAGTTTTTCTTTATTAGTTTGGGCCCTAGCCGTTTTCCTCCTGGGGGGTGGTAGAAATTCCTCGTTTCGCTCTTTAGATAGACAGCCTGCATTAGTAATAAAATTAGTCTCACCCAATAGTGCCTTCACTGCTTTCCGTGCCTCCATGCTCTCATGGACAGTATGGTAGTATTCAGGAGTCTCGGATCTGTTGGTGGCGATAAGTTCTTTTATCTTCATTGCGCACGCTTGCGTTTGGTCTTCAAAGTCCTTGATTTTTTGTAGAATAATTTTGTATTCCTTGCAATTTTTGCATTCGCAGTTTGGAGTTGGAAATTGTTTTGGATCGTGGGGGTCAGTGCATTGCCTTTTCAAATTTGCTCCCGCGCCCGCAACATCGTCACCCTTCCATCACAAATCCTTAAAAGGACGAGTCGGCGTCGACGATGCGCTCTGAGTTCTACTCGAAGAATCGGAACGACTGTCCTCCTCCATGACTGAGGACCGAATGCTGTGTTCTAAAATGTACCAATGTGACTCGAATGAATGAATGCAATACTCGCCCCCAAATAACTCCATTATATAGTACTAGCTGGAAAAGCTACGACCACTTCCTAAGCCAATCAAAAACCTCTTTCCCAGAAGATATCAACGATCCGATCCAACTTGAAGATAGCCTTGCTATGAGCCGGACGTGTTTTTCGGGAGCTCCGCATGTAGCGGAACCGGAGATTTTTTAGCATAGAAAAAACAAAATGAAAGAGCTGAAAGAGAAAAGAAAAATCCAGTCCCTGCCAGCCGGACGCGGGGGCTGGCAGGGACTGGATTTTCAGGGCTCCAGTGGAGAGGAGTTATCGAGCGGACCATCGTCTGATGAGGATATGGAAGTAGCCACCATCAGCCAGCGAGCCACCTTCACCAGCGACCAAGCCGCCACCATCAGCCAGCGAGCCAACACCACCAGCGACTCAGCCACCACCAGCGCCAGAGGAGGAGACCAGAAGCCTCCACCAGCCGTGGAAGTGCCAATTGGAAGTGCCGACCACCAAGTAGTGATTCACGATAGTGTTACAAATAGTAATAGTGTTAGTGCCATGTGTGTAGATGAAAATATGTGTGTGCAAGATAGTGAAATCGCGAGTGTGCAAGCTTGTGCCAATATTTGTGAGCGACCAGTGTCCCCGTCATCCCTCCAGGTGTCCGAGGATTACATCGCTAAAAATCACCTGGAGATCATCCAAGCGATAGCAACAAAGAATACCCTGGGCAGTTGGGCGCAGGCTATTCGGTGTCACCATGTTGGCAGTAGCTACTACGCTCAAGTAATGAACGAAATCAATCGGGTGAGTGCAATTTTAAAAAATTTTTTAGATAAGTTAGGAATCCCCTTCTTCAAACTCCCTGTGAGTATTGGAGAGGTAAATTTAATTTGTAAGAGATTTTACGAGGCTAATGCAACCTCTAATAGTGAAAATGCAAATAATAATGATAAAAATGTTGTTGTTGATAAAAATGTTATTGCTGATAAAAATGTACCTAATGATAAAAATGATAGTATTAATGTTTAAAAAGTCAATGAAAGTACCACTACTGTTAGTAAAAATTGTAATAAGGACAAAAATGTTAAGCAAACGCCTAGGCGTAAACTAAGTAATTTAGAACAGATCAATAGAACCTAAGTTGAATTAAATGTAAACAAAAAAAGAACAGCGGACGAGAAAGGCTTTATAGCCCCTCCCCCGCACTTAATCAGAAAAAACAAAAATGCTAAAACTAATGTAAAAGATATTGAAATAATGACTCAGCCTGAAGGCTTAGAAGAGGTTGCATTAGACGACGAGGTCGATGCCGAGTCTTCACCTGCACAGCCAAAACGAAGAATACCGCCCTTCTTCGTTACACCTAGGGCAGATTGGAAATTTATGCTAAATATTCTAAAATTAGAGGCCCCTTCTTTGCGCTCACAAATGAGCAACAAATTCTTAAAGCTAACTGTAGACTCTGAAGATGAGCACCGATGCCTTTCCCGGCTCCTCGAAGTTCAATGTGCAGAATTTAAAACTTACATGTTGAAATCAGATAGAACCCTAAAGGTCGTACTTCGAGGACTTCCCTCCTGCACTCCTATTGAGGAAATCAAAGAGGAATTGAACAAGGAAGGCTTTGCAGTTGTAAGCATCACTCAACTGTCAAAATTTCCAATGTCTCCAATGCCGTTATTCTATGTGCAAATTACAAACGGCCCTCTGTCAGACACAATTTACACGCTGACTGAAATGTTTGGCACCAAAATTTCAGTAGAGCGATACAGAGGTAGGAAGGGGCCCTCTCAATGTTGGCGGTGTCAAGGATTTTTTCATAGTTCTGAAGCATGCAAGCTTCCTGTGAAATGTGTCAAATGTGCAGGACCTCACAGGGCTAGAGAATGTCATCTTGCCTTCGAGGATAAACTTAAGTGTGCTAACTGTGCAGGTGATCACGCGGCGAACTGGCGCCAATGCCCCAGATTCCCTAAGACTGGTGGTCGACAACAAGCCACCAATAAATTACCAAAAAACAACACCCCCTCCAATCAATCCATTTGGGATACACCCAGGACGCATCGACCTCAAATTAATTCCAGGAAGGTAAATGAAAATGTGTCGTTCGCTCAGGCTCTAAATGCAGAGTCTTAGTTCCCTTCTCTGACTGTACCAAAGGAGTTTGAACCAACCAACCCAGTTGTCAATAATTATATTCCAAAACCGTCGGTCCCAGTTGATGCATTAAATACCAAAATTTTTACCGACATCTTTTCAGGTCTAGCCTTATATGGGCCTTAGTAAATATGTCAGCCTTAATAACGGCGGCCCCGCACTTTAACTTTCACTCTCTTCTCGACAGTAGACTTGCATAATCTTAAGATCTGCACTTGGAGCACCAATGGTTTGCGTGACAAGATCGCTGAAGTACGTGACTTTGTTTTAGAGCAGCAGCTTGATGTGTTCTTAGTCCAAGAGACCATGCTCCCTCCAGAGTACACACCCCTAATCGCTAATTATCGGGTCTACAGAAATGATAGACCCGTAAACGTAAATATAAGAAAGCGGCGCATTTTCGGAGGCACTTGTATTTATGGTAAATCAATAATTGATCATCACGTCATCCCTACCCCCTGTTTATCGGGGATGGAAGCGACAATTATTGAAATTAAGTTAGGAAATATCCCACCCACCAAGACCCCTCAACAGCTGGCATAGCACAAGGGTCCATTCTAGCTCCACTCTGTTTCAATATTTACATAAATGATATCACCAGGACCCCTAAAACCCAACTATATCTCTTTGCGGACGACACGGCAATCCTCTCCACCAATAAAGATAAAACAAAATATCCGTAGACATTCAAGACCACCTAAACAAATTGGAAAAATGGTTAAGAAATTGGAAAATTAAAGTTAACGCAGAAAAAAGCCAAGCAATCTACTTTTCTAACAAACAAAACAAGCCACCCCCTCCTGTACTAAACAATATCACCATACCATGGAGAAAAGAAACCAAATACCTAGGAGTAACCCTTGACCAAAGACTCACCTACGGACATCACATAATCAACATCAAAAAAAAGTTCCTCGCAGCCAAAGCTAATCTCTACCCACTAATCAGTCATAACTCCAAACTCAAGATCAAAAGAAACTACTCATATACAAATCCATCTTAAGACCGGTAATTACATACGCCGCACCCATCTGGGGAATTGCCGCCAGCACCCACATAAATAAATTAGAAAACCTGCAAAACAGAATACTTCGTCAAATCTCCAACATGCCGTGGTACGTCAGAAACGAAAACATTCGAAAAGACCTAAACATGAAAAACTTGAGAGACCATATCCATAAATTAGCCACCTCCTTCTTTGAAAACATAGATAAAATGGACAATATCACCATCCGATCGATCCCCAAATTTCACCCCAATAACCCACTTCAGAAGAAAAGACCTCGTAATCTCCTCTTCAGAAACTAGCCGTTGGCATTTCAACCCCCCTCTGCACGCTTCCCCGGACTCGTTGAAAGCAACCGCCAAACAGATAATAAACCTTATTCCACTAAGTAACTCCTCTCCCGAAGAAAGCGACAAAGAAGTCTAATGAACCGAAGAAACCGCAAAGGCCACCTGCAACCGGTACGCGCACATCACGTGACCAAAAAAGAAGAAAAGAAGACCCCACTGATTCCTGGAACCAGTCCTTATCGCCCCGACACCTCGAAGATGACCTGACGAGCTGAACTTGCTTATCAGTTATAACTCCTTACTAATGCTCCCCTATAATGAACGCCAATATATTCCCCTAATATTAATTATTATTACCTAATTCTTTTTCCCCTTTATTATTATTATTTTATTTAAGCTAAATTATAATTTGGAATTGTGTTTTTTTTATTTAAACTTAAATTCCTTTAAGCTTTTCTCCCCCTCTCCTTTCTTTTTCCCCTCTATTTTAACTACACTAAGCACTACATCATTAAGTCAATTCATGTATGCTATGTTTTAACAGTTTTTTTTTCTAGGGAATGGAGATTATAGGCTGTAAGCCCATGCTCTCCTTCCAAATACAACTACTCTGCTCAGCAACTTCAAGTCAAATTGTTTGAAGAACTGAATAAAGCAAAAAACTCAGCCGCTATACCTATTGTAAACATGCAAAAATTTATCGACCCTAAATTAAGAGCACTGATAAGGGACAGAAACTTTGCCAGGAAGGCTTTTCAAAAAACTAGAGACTCGGTCTTCAAGAGATTCATGAACAGACTTAACAAAGACATTGAAAAACTAAGCAACACCATTAAAAATAATGAATTCGTCAACAGGATTGTAGACGCTAATGAACACGACGGATCCATTTGGAAACTTGTCAAAACGCACAAAAGTAAAAAGCATAAAATTCCGCCCCTTAATGGCCAAACTAGTATTGTTATTAATGATAAGGATAAAGCAAACTGCCTGGCGCTGAGCCTTGAGAACCAATTTAAACCCAATGCTACTAATGACTATGACACAGAAAAACTCGTAAATAACACAGTCAAAAGCTTTCAGGACTCACTCCCCTCAAATTTTAATGACTTTATCCCTCCCAGTAAGGAAGTAATAACTGACTATATTAAAACTTCAAATGTAACGAAAGCACCTGGATTAGATAATATTTCAAATAAAATGCTGAAATCATTACCTGAAAAGTATATTTATTTTCTAACTAACATTATTAAATGTATGTTAAAACTTGGTTATTTCCCAAGTACGTGGAAAACTGCTGCTGTTATACCAATACTTAAACCAGGAAAAGATCCAACCGAACCAAGTAGTTATCGCCCGATCTCACTCCTTCCCACGGTCAGCAAAATTGCAGAGCACATAATTTTAAAACGCTTTAATTCCCACTTAGAAGATAATAATATACTAACCCCTGAACAATTTGGTTTCAGAAAATCTCTCTCAACCACCCATCAACTATTAAGAGTCGTTGAATTTATAGAAGAAGGACTAGAAAACAAACAAAAAACAGCAGCAGTCCTATTAGACATCCAAAAGGCTTTTGACAGAGTTTGGCCTGAAGGCCTTATTTACAAGTTAATTAACTATCAAATCCCCCCTCACCTAATCAAAATTATAATATCGTACCTCAGCAATAGATCTTTCAGGATTAAACTTAATAGCGTTTATTCAGATACCAAACCAATCTTAGCAGGTGTCCCTCAGGGATCTAAGCTGGGGCCGATACTTTTTTCACTCTTTATTAATGACATCCCAAAGCAATTTAATACCATGATATGTATGTACGCGGATGATACGGCAATACTAGCGCGAAACAAAAACCCAAATTACATCTCCATAGCACTCAATAGGCACATCAAAACTCTTGAGGACTAGTTCTCCAAGTGGAAAATAGAAATTAATGCAAATAAAACTGAAGCGATCTATTTTACTAGAAGTAATTGTTTAAAATCCCCCCCCTTAAAATCAAGAAATCCCGTGGTCTAAGGAATGCAAGTACTTAGGAGTTATTCTCGATAGGAAATTAACCTGGAAACCCCATTTTAACTACTTAACTAAAAAGTTTCGAGACCTAAATCGTAAATTTTTTCCCCTAACTTCTCGAAACTCTGAAATGACTAGGAAAAACAAAATACTTATTTACACCGCATATTTGGGTCTAGTAATTACATATGCTTGCCCGGTGTGGGGATATGCTCCTAAAACAACTCTCAAATATCTTGAACGTCTTCAAACAAACTACTTAAGAAATATTTGTCATATGAAATGGTACATGTCTACTGAAAATATGTACAAAGCTCTAGATTACCCTCCCTTAAAAAAGTTTATTAAAAATATCTCAGTAAGATTCTTTAACAGCATGGAAAAAAATAATCATGAAGATATTAAAAATATTCCTAGATACCCCCTAAACCTAAAACTAGACGCCCTAGAAATATTCTACAATAACCTTTTAATTTCTTAAATTTTCTCTTCATCATTGTCGTAATAGTCAAAGATTAAAACTAAGTCCAAAAATCAGAACTCTCACTTCGCTAGGATGCATATCTCAGGCCCACTCCCCATAGTAACCAATAGCAGCTCTTCCTGACATTCGCCAACTCACCCACTCCTCCATCCAACAAGAACTATTTAAGCTGAAGCGGAGACCTAGCTTCATTCCCAAAAATTTTCACACTCGAGTCCTGGGTATTGAACGTAGAAGACGTATCTCCTCTGCTCCGCTCCCTAGACTGCTGAACGCTACCTCCTTTGCTACAAATCGTCCTGATCGGGATTAGTCCTGGAAGGACCCGAAGTTTGCAATACAAGGAAGATGGACAATATGTCCGACGACGAAGAGCCGCCGAAGCGCCGTTGCGTAGAAGACAGCATGCAGATAGACTTTGAAAAAGGCCCAGACACCTGCGAGAACTGCAAGATGAAGCAAGCCCTGATCCTAGATACCGAATCTCTCCGGATGGATATTGACGCCTATGAAAGGAAGATACATCATCTGCAAGAGAGATGCGACACCACTCCAGAAAACACCGCCATGTGCCAGAAGCTTTATGAAGAAAGGGCCTGAGCGTTAGCCAAGTTGGAGCACCAAAAGGGTTCGTTAGATTCCATTACTGAGTGTATTTTCCCCGAGAGATGCAGCCTTTACCCAAATAAAAATAAAGGAAATAGTTTTCAAACGGTTTCCAAAAGGAAAGCCGCGAAACCACAAAAAATAGGCCAACCCACCCCAATTGAAACACAAAATAAATATAAACAACTAGAAAAAGAAATTGGTAATTTAAACTTAGAGGAGGAAGCAGGAAAAGTCCCCGAAAAAATACCCCCCATCATGTTGAAATTTGAGAAAGACTACGATAGAATTATCGAAGAAATAAGTAAAAATGCAACCGTAGTTGAGGCTAGGCTCAGTAATGATATTATCAAAATATTCACCGACACAGCCGAAAACCATAGGAAAATCCAGGAATTTTGTAGGGCAAATAAATTTCAATTTTATGTAATACCTCCAAAGGCCAGCAGACCTGTCAAAGTGGTAATCAGAGGACTCCACACCCCACATATGAAAGATGACATAGAACATCAACTAACCAACTTAGGCTTTAGTGTGGCAAAAGTCACACAAATGACACAGGCAAAAATCCGAGTACCCCTCCCCCTATTCCTAGTAGAGCTGAATAAAACAGCAAATGTAAAGGACATCTACCAAGTGGACCGTTTAAGGTACCTAAATATTACAGTCGAAGAGTATCGGGGAAGAAATGTAATAGCGCAATGCTACAGATGTAACGGGTTCGGCCACAGAGCCAGTAATTGCGTATGAAAGCAAGATGCATCAAGTGCGAAGGTGAACACTAGACCAAAGAATGCCAAATCAAAGATAAAATAGAAAATCCCTATTGCATCAACTGTCACAAGTTCGGACATTTAGCAGCATAAAGAGGATGCGAAAGGTTCCCGAAACCGTTAAATAGATCAAATATCATACAACCCCGCACACCCACATATAGAAGTTTTAATGCAAATAAAATTCTAGTCAGAGACAACTTAAGTTTTGCGCAGGTTACTAACGACCCATTGCACCAACAGATGGCGCCACCTGCAATGACAACTTCCGGTTCTATACCACAAAACGGATAACGATGGATAACGATGTAACCTCGAAACTAGAGGCCCTAGTACAAATTATCGAACTTCTCAGAAAAATGCCAGAAATAATCAATATAATAAAGGAATTAACTAGCATAAACTCGACAGGTGATAAATTACAGACCCTACTCAGAGCCCTCATTAATTCAGGCAGAACCACCGAGACGTAAAATTCACTGCTTCCTCTCTTAAACTTATTTACTGGAACGCAAACGGGATAAAGCGCAGAACTAATGAGCTTAAACTGTTTCTAAATAAGCATGACCCCGATATATTATTAATTCAGGAAACCCACCTGAGGCCCGGGCAAAAAATCCGCATTGCTAATTACTCAGTATATTACAGCTATAGAGAAAATCAGGATATCACCCAACCGAGCGGAGGAACAGCAATAGCCGTAAAAAACCATATCCCTCATCACGAAATCATACCCCCTAACCTAAACCATGTAGAAGCATCGTTAATTACTATCACCCCTAAAAACAATGTACCCATCACTGTAACATCTATTTATGTCCCCCCAAATCAGATTATAACACATTTATTTTTGACTTGGAAACATTAATTCAACTTGGCTCCAACCAAATAATCTGCGGGGACATTAATGCCCACCACCAGTCTTGGAACGAAAGATTAAATTACCATAGAGGAAATACACTTAAACATTTTACCGATAATGCAGGCCTTGAAATTTTGTTCCCTGATGAACCCACTAGATACGGTAATAAATCTGCCTCTACAATAGACTTAGCTTTAATAAATAATTTTCTTTTCCCCCACGAAATCAAATCGATACCTGAAATGAGCTCTGACCACAACCCGGTCGCTCTAACCTTCTATTTTAAATTCACACTGCCAGAAAAAAGTTGTAAACTAAAAACTCACTGGAAAAATTTTAAAAATGACCTTATCAACACCACCTTTAAAATTGATAATATTCAGTCCCCCGCAGATATTGATAAACTAGCCGAAGAAATCGCACATAAAATAATTGAAGCAAGAGAACACAACTCCACCACCATTAAAAATAAAAAAACCCTACGTTGATCCATTAATTAGAAAACTAAACTCCGAACGCAATAGTATCAGAAAACAGTATCAGAAAAACAGGAACCCGATAATTAAAAATGAACTAAATAGACTAAATAAATTAATAAATAAAATCGATGAGAAAGTCCAAACTGAAGCATTTGCTAATAAATTAATAAATCTGAATAACGAGAACGGCGACATTTGGGACTTTGTGAAACCATTTAAAAAGAAAAGGTACAACATTCCGACCCTTAACGGTCCGGCCAGTCTAGCACAAACCGACCTGGATAAAGCAAACTGCCTGGCGGAAAGCCTTGAGAAACAATTTAATCTAAACAATCTAACCCATAAAGATACGGAATCCAGAGTCGAGGAAACCAGTAATGACTTTTACCACACACAGATGGCGCCACTATCCAATGTAAACAAAGCAATAGACCTCATCCCGCCATCTGAAATCCTAACTGAAATTAAAAAACTCAGAAACAATAAAGCCCCTGGATGTGATATCACAAATAAAATTGTGAAAAAACTCCCATTAAATATCATCTTAATTTACACTTATTTAATCCAAAAAATCTTGGAAGTTGGACACTTTCCGACACGATGGAAGACGGCGACGGTGGTCCCGATTTACAAGCCAGGAAAGGACCCCACGAATCCTTCTAGCTACAGACCCATATCTCTCCTATCTACATTAAGCAAAATTGCCGAGAGTGTCATACTAAAAAGACTTAATGAACATCTAATTAATAACAACACCCTGTGTCCAGAGCAATTTGGGTTCAGACCGAACCTCTCTACGACACATCAACACGCCAGAGTATCCGAATACATCACTGAAGGATTCGTAAATAAACAAAAAACAGGAGCCGTCTTCCTTGACATTCAGAAAGCGTTCGATCGAGTCTGGATAAACGGATTAATTTACAAGTTGATTAATTCTCAGGTTCCAGGCTATCTGATAAAAATCCTTGAGTCCTATCTAACCGGTCGAGCATTCAGAGTTAGGGTCAAACAAGAGCTATCGGATACAAAAATCATAAACGCTGGAGTACCACAAGGATCCAAGTTAGGACCGGTACGCTTCACGCTCTACATTAACGACATGCCCAAGCAGTTTAACACTATGTTATGCTTGTACGCAGATGACACAGCTATTCTGGCCAGAAATAAAAACCGTAAGTACATACACATCGCGCATAACAGACATCTAAATAAATTGGAGGATTGGTTTCAGAAATGGAAAATTGAAATCAATGCCTCCAAAACGGAGGCGGTAATGTTTCACAGGGCCCCAAAGCAGCCAGACTTCCCAAAACTCTCCATAAAAAATAGCCCCATCCCATGGTCTCAGGAAGCTAAATACCTAGGTGTAATTTTAGACAGGAAATTAAATTGGAGAAAGCACTTTTTATATGTTAGGGACAAGTTCCGAGCCCAGTCGCGTAAATTCTTCCCCCTAATAGGCCGGTGCTCAAAAATGCATAGGGACATGAAAATGCTTATTTACACAGCCTATTTGCGTCCAGTAATAACTTACGCATGCCCAGTCTGGGGACATGCCGTAAAATATAATCTTAATATCATGCAATCTTTATATGGCCAAATAATTAGACAAATTTGTAACGCTAGGCGATTCATGAGCACGACGGACATCTGTAATGCACTGCAATATCCTACTTTTAAAAACTACATTAAAAAACTCTCTACCAACTTCTACAATAATATAGATAATCACGATAATGAAGCAATAACCCAGATTAACAAATACACCCCCAACATTAAAATTAAAAGGCCACGGAATGTACTCTTAATTGAATAAAAATTGACTCCCTACACCAGCTAACCTGAGTGCCCATGACTCGCCCACCCACCACCCAAACAGAAGCTCTCTGATTTGCTCAATACGAACAATAGAAAAAACGCAAAAATTTCAAAAATCAGCTGCTCTCTCTAGGAACTTACACTGCACCATGCAGACGGCTCCACTGACTCCTCCCCTGAATGATGTCTGGATTGCCATTGGTCAACGTCACCTGCTCCCTCACTGACTCTCCTGCCGACGGACTTTGCTGGACGAACACTCTTCAGAACAGCACAGAGCTCCAACAGACAAGGGCAACTCCACTGCCAGGGTCGCTATGCACCAAGAGAATGGGGATAGCCTTGCTTCGCAAGGCGGGTGCCCCGGTCAAAATCTTCCACTATCCCTAGCTTCATTCCCGTCCATTCAAAAATCTTTTCACATTCCGTCCTCAGCTATGGAGGAGGACGGTTGTTCAGATAGATCGGAGCTAGTGGCTAGTGCAGCTTTACCCCGACCCGTCCTTTTCAGGATCAGATAACGGAGGGCTCTGAAGCTGGAGAAAATAGAAAGAGATTATGCTATGATGCAAATTTAAATGATAAGAGAATAGATTCTAGATGCGCCGTTTGCAAGTGCGATCGATGCAAAAGAGTAGTTGAGCTAGATCAAACTAGTCATCAAATTAGAGCTGAAATTGACTTAATGCAAGACTTACTAACCAGACTTAACAAAGGAAGCTCAAAGCCGTCCGAGTACAAGGAACGAACGAAAAAGGATGTAGATGAACTGGAGAAAGCCTTACAAAGATGCCAAGGTGAGCTTTGTTCTGCTATTTCTGAGGACTGCTTAGGTGTCCAGGAAAAATTTGTATCCCCTAGAAGGAAAGCAGCTAAAATTAAGGAGATCCCTCCACCAGTTAACCCACTAAACTTAAAAAATAGGTTTGATGCCCTTAGTGATATTGTAATGGATGAAAAAGAAGCTAACCCCACTGTTAGTAGTGCTAATAGTAAAACTGCCAGAATACCCCCAATAATGCTGAAATATGTCAAAAACTATAGCAAAATATTAAGTGAAATAAACGAAAAATTTGGAGTTAGGAATAACGTGCTGACAAATGGTTTCATTAAAGTTTTTCCAGGATCCGAAGACATGCATAGGGCCATTAGGAAATATTGTCAGCATATGAATTCTATATCATACCCCCTAAAAGTACTAGACCTATCAAAATTGTCATTAAGGGCTTACCCATTGACTATGACACCGAAGAAATTAAAAGCGACTTAAATGATAAAGGCTTTAGTGTCAACAAAATAACGCGACTAACCCAGTATAAGACAAGAAATCCTTTACCAATCTTCTTAGTTGAGCTTAACAAAAATCCAATTGTTGATGAAATCTATAGTCTTAAAGAAATTGGATATCTCAAAATTACAATAGAAAGCTATAGAGGACGGAATGCCGTCTCACAATGTTTTAATTGCAACTTGTTCGGTCATATAGCTAACAACTGTTCTATGCAACCACGTTGCTTAAAGTGCGGAGAAGCCCATCAAACCAGGAACTGCCACTTAAAGATAAGGTGGAACTCCCTAAATGTATAAATTGTGAACAAATAGGTCACACGGCCGCGTTTCGAGGATGCCCAAAATTCCCCAAATTACATACCCCAATTCAAAATCGACTTAATCATTTTAACTCAAATTTCAGAAAACCAAATTTTTCTTATGCAAATAGCGTTAACTCAAATCTCCCTCAGCGAAAAATCAGTAGTATAGATGTTACCGCTCAAAATGATACGCAGCAAGTAAACGAACTTAAAGATATACTTGAGGCAATAAATGAAATCAAGCAACTATTTAATATGTTTCCCAATCTTATCGAAGCAACAAAAGCAATGAAAAATAACAGTGACCCCACAGCTAAATTTCTGATTTTCTTTAATGCTATCTGCAAGACAGTCAATCCCTAAACTATATTTCATATTTTCTTGCCAAGCCTTTTATACCAATAGCCAAAAACCAATGACATTACAGCCTTCCTTCTGTAGCCACGCCCCAACTTTCTGGGTACTCTATGCAGTTTCTCAGTCCATGGCAGTTCTTTGCTCGCTACGCTCCCAACAACATCTCCCAAGCTCGAGGATAAGCCTCTGCGGGGCTAGGTGCCTCGTTAAATTACTCATAGATTCATAGCTTCATTCCCGTTCTCAAATTTTTTAGCTCACATTTTCGAGTGCAAGGGTTTGAACTGGATGGACATGCTCCCTCCAGCTCCGCAACACCTTCACAACATGAACCCCACGACGGCTGCAGTGCCTCCCACGCACGACTCGTCCTTTTCAGGACCTGCTGCGGAAGGAAACGGGGAGAAGAATAAGCGGTTATGCTTAGATGTCAGGAATGAAAAGATGGAATATCAATCTGACACAGACTCACCCCCCAACACGAACAACACTTGCAACATCTCCTCCAGGAGAGTAGAACTTGTAATCCACAAACAACTGGCGCAATCACGACTTAAGAATATAGATGTACAAATCTTGGAATACAGGACCATCCTACAGCACCCCAACCCACCTGAGTGTGCACCTCTGATGAAAGCTAAATCTGATGCGTTGGACTTGATTGAAAGGCTACAGGGTGAGTGGAAAAACCTTCCTATCTGTCAGGATGCTAACTGTAGAATAAGCAAGGGAACCCCCCAATCCCCCCTAAAACAAATGATCAAGATTTCGAATTTCCCCCAAAGCGGAAAGTCGCAAAAAATACCCAAGCAAATGTTAAAGCTACTTTAGTAACGCCCATTAATAACAAATTTCAAGGGATCAGTATTGAGGAAAATAATAATAATTATGACGAAATCATCAACAAAGAACAAAAAATACCCCCAATAATGCTTAAGTATTCGGATGAATATGGGGTAATCCTAGAAAAAATGTTCTTAACTTGTGGGAAAACCACAAATAAATTCTCATAGGAATTCATAAAAATTTTTCCCGAAACTATTGATCAACATCAATCCATTATTAAATTTTGTTAACAACAGGGTTATGACTTCTATATCATAACCCCAAAAAACCAAAGACCGATCAAAGCAGTCATAAGAGGGCTTCCCCCAAATTACAGCACGGATGAAATAATGGAGAATTTAATCGAGAAAAAACTACCCGTAACCAAGGTGTCACAGATGACACAATTTAAAACCAAAGTACCGCTCCCATTATATCTGGTCGAGCTCAAAAGAACCCAAGAAGCAGAGAATATTTTTCGATAAGACCACATCAACTACTTAAGTGTTTCCACTGAACAATACCGTGGAAGGAACTCCGTGTCTCAGTGCTATCGGTGCAATTTATTTAATCACACGGCCAAAAATTGTCAAATTAAACCCCGCTGTCTGAAATGCGGTAATCCCCATGAAACCAATCAATGTACTAAAACAGGTATCATGGAATCATCTCGTTGCATAAACTGTAATCAGTTAGGCCACATTGCATCATACAAAGGGTACCCACTATTCCCCAAGCCATTTAATCCCGCTACTATTAGAGCCAGGTATTTCGATAAGAATAAATCTATTGTACGGGATAATATCAGTTACGCTAGCTTTTTTAACGCCACCCCTCGCCAAGAAATGGCGCCAGGGAACCAAAACAATGAAGCCCCACGCCGAGAGATGGCACCACATTACGGCCCTAATCTCAACCATAACCCCGTACAAACCGGCATTGCGGAAGGAAGCATAATCGAAGGATTACTTGAATTGAAAAAATTCTTAACGGAATACCCAGGACTGTTAGAGGAACTGAAAAAACTTAAATACGCACAACCATTCGAAGATAAATTAGCTATTTTAATTGGAAGTATCTCTCCTAAAGCAAATCCGAACGTTAATTAACATTCCAGCGCAATAATCTCTGCATTGTTTACTGGAACGCAAATGGTATTAGTAACAAAATTCATGACTTTCGACATTTCGTAAATAAGTATAACCCCGACGTAATCCTCTTACAGGAAACCCACCTTAGACCACAAAGAAAAATCTTTCTGGCAAATTACTTCTCCTACTATAGCTACAGAACTAATCAAGCTGGTGGAGGCACCGCTATTCTGATTAAAAACGGCCTACCTCACAAAGAGGTCCCTCCACCCTTACTACAACATGTAGAAGCTAGTGTGGTGTCCTTAAAAATTAAAAACAAAGAACCGATTACTTTAATTTCCATGTACATCCTCCCGACTGTAGATTACTCTAATTTTATTTTTGATATTGAACTGCTAATGCAAACTGGCCCAAATCAAATTTTTTGCGGAGACTATAATGCTCACCACACTAGCTGGGGCTGCAATAGAAATAATAATAGAGGAAATGCCCTATACCATTTCGCCCTACAGGCCGGACTTGAAATTATCGCACCCAACACCCCGACTAGATATGGCCCTAACTCAAGTACTATCATTGACCTAACATTAGTAAAAGATTTCCACTTCCCCTTTGAAATTGATTCCCTAGCGGAGCTCAGCTCCGACCACAGCCCCATTCTCCTGCAATTCTACTTAAACTACTCTCTTCCGGACTGTGCCTCCGCTCTTAAAACGAACTGGTATAAGTACTCATAACTACTCAGACAATCAGAAACTCCGCTCCATCAGGACTTTACTGACTGCCAGGAACTTGAGCGACATGTTGGAGTCCGATCTATACCTTGGTATGGAAAGGACGTCTTTTTCTGGAGCTCAGCTATCGGCGGAGCCGGGGCTGCTTTCTAGGGGAGTGAATAAGATGGAAGACATGATGAGAGTGAAGAAAGAAAAAGAAATGAAGCTGAAGAAGGTAGGAGATCGCCCGAATAGTCCTTTTCAGGACCCACGCGGAAGGGAGGATCCCTGTGAAGAAACTTCATCATCCGAAGATGAACTCATAGAAACACAGCCATTCGATGTTTCCGGACAAGATGACGCCAAAGGCAAGACGCCAGTGGAAGCGGAAGCCAAGGAAGCCAGCGACCAAGGGAGGCCACCAACCCCGCCACCAAATAGTCCTAGATCGCCGACATCAGTCATCATCACAGATAAATTCCTGGCAGAGCACAGCCTGGAGGTGACGCAAGCCATCACATTAAAAGAAACTCTGGCCAACTGGGCCCAAGCCAAGGGGGCAGCGCAGTCTGAAACGGACATGGAACAAATCAGTAAAGAGATCGCCCAGGTGAGCAGTTCATTGAACACCTTGCTTATTAGATTAGGAATCCCCCTATTTAAACTGCCTCCAAATGTGAGAGCATTAAATTTAATTTGTAACGAAGTAATGAATGAAAAAAGCAATCCTAGCACAACCTCGAAAAATGTAGCAAATGAAAAAATTAATGACAACTCAAAAAATGTTAAAAATGCAGAAAATTCTAAAAATAACGCTATAAAAAATAGAAATGGTCCAAAAAATACTCCTAGAAGGAGACTGTCAAACCTAGATCAAATTAAGGAATTAAATAGCTGAAACAGGTCTTCACCGAAAGGTAGTCCTGTGAAAGAAAAAAAGAAGAGTAGCGGACGAGGACGGCTTTATTGCTCCGGCAGCCCACCTTGTCAGAAAGGTAAAAAATTTAAAAATCGATAACGAAGTCAATGAAAATAATATATTAAAAATTAATGAAGTTCCCGAGGGAGTAGAAGAGGTTGTGCTAGACGACGAGGTCGTTGCTGATCCATCGCCTGCACCAAAACGAAGGAGAGTACCGCCCTTCTTCGTTACACCCAGAGCAGATTTTAAAGTCATGCTAAACATATTAAAATTAGAGGCTCCTTCCTTAAAATCAGTTATGAGCAACAAATTTTTAAAGTTAACAGTAGAAACAGAGGACGAGCACCGGAACCTTTCCCACCTCCTCGAAGCTCAGGGTGCTGAGTTTAAAACCTTTATGCTCAAGACGGATAGGCCCATAAAGGTCGTTCTTCGAGGATTTCCCTCCTGCACGCCTATTGAGGAAATTAAAGAGGAACTTCAAAAGGAAGGGTTCTCAGTTGTTAGCGTTACTCAACTGACAAAATTCCAAACAAAATCACCAATGCCGTTATTTTACATTCAAGTAGCAAACGGCCCTCTGTCTGAAACGGTTTACACTCTCACAGAGATGTTTGGCACGAAAATCTCTGTGGAGCGATACAGAGGAAGGAAGGGGCCATCACAGTGCTGGCGGTGCCAGGGCTTTTTCCACAGCTCTGAAGCCTGTAAACTACCAACGAAATGTGTTAAATGTGCAGGACTTCATAGGGCTAAAGATTGTACACTAGCCTTCGAGGATAAACTTAAGTGTGCTAACTGTGCAGGTGATCACGCGGCGAACTGGCGCCAATGCCCCAGATTCTCTAAGACAACAAGCCACCAATAAATTACCAAAAAACAACACCCCCTCCAATCAATCCATTTGGGATCCACCCAGGACGCATCGACCTCAAATTAATTCCAGGAAGGTAAATGAAAATGTGTCGTTCGCTCAGGCTCTAAATGCAGAGTCTGAGTTCCCTTCTCTGACTGTACCAAAGGAGTGTGAACCAACCACCTCAGTGGTCAATAATTCTATTCCAAAACAGTCGGTCCCAGTTGATGCATTAAATACCAAACTTTTTACTGACATCTTTTCAGGTCTAGCTGTTTTGATGAGAGAAGATTGGTGTGATGCACCTCTTCTTCTCCAAGCCTTTAAATTGGCTCTCCCGTCAATCCGTGCAGCATCACACGGAGCTGACATGGCATATTTCCTTTTCGAGAAATATGTCAGCCTTAGCAGCGGCGGCCCCGCACTTTAACTTTCACTCTCTTCTCGTCAATAAACTTGCATAATCTTAAAGTTTGCACCTGGAACGCGAATAGCTTGCGTAACAGGATTGCTGAAGTACGTGACTTTGTCTTAGAGCAGAATCTAGACGTGTTTTTAGTCCAAGAGACCATGCTCCCTCTGGAATACACACCCCTAATCGCAAATTATCGGGTCTTCAGAAATGATAGACCCGTAAGTGAAATTAATAGATCTGGGCGCATTTTCGAAGGCACCTGTATTTATGTTAAATCAATAATTGATTATCACGTCATCCCCACCCCCGTTTTAGAGAGGATGGACGCGACAATTATTGAGGTTAAGTTAGGAAGTAACCCACCCATCAAAATTGTGTCAGCTTATGCGAGGTCTGGGGGTCCGCATAAATACCTTCTGGAGGATGTTAAAAAACTTTTAAATTTAGGCCAAAACGTCATCTTTGCGGGCGATATGAACGCAGGGCATATCGCTTGGAATAACAATATCTCGTCAACGAGAGGTGTAACTTTATTTAATTATTTATCAAAAGTAGACGGAGTCAATGTTTTGGCACCCCACTCTCCAAACTTCATTAATCTTGCTAGAGGTCATGACTCCGTTCTAGACATCGCAATATTAAAGCGAATTCCTTTCAACTCTGAAATTAGAGTTCTAAATTTACTAGATTCAGATCACCTTCCGGTAGTTTTGACTTTTAATGCCGGAAAATTTTCTCTAAATTCACCAGCACAATTCTCTACCAACTGGGAGAACTTTCGGCATATTTTAAATTCAAAACCCCTTCCCCCTTTCAAAATTAATAGCAATGATGACGCAGAATTTGCAGTTGGTTGTCTAGACAAAATTTTAACCGAGGTACTCGTAGAATCCTCAAAACCAAAATTTAAGAAACCTCCAGAAAAGCTTCCTTTAGAAATCGAATCCAAAATTAAACTGCGAAATTACTGGCGCCGAATTTGGCAGCGTTCTAGAGATCCGCAAGCTAGACGCAATCAGCGCCGGCTCCAGCTTGAGATAAAAGGGTTAAAAGTAGGTCACTTTGAGCAGAGGCAAGTTGATAGATTACAAGAACTCAATGAAGATACGCAGGCATTGTGGCGCCGGTCTTCTTATCTCCGAAAACCATTCACTCCCATCTCCCCCCTTGCGGGGGGAAACGGGGGAACTTGCCCTCGCTCCCATTGAAAAGGCCGAAGTCTTGGCAGATAGCCTCCAGAACCATTTTGAGCCACACGCTGACCTGTGGACAAAGAACGTCCCGTTAAACGATTACGTCAGCGATCAGCTGGGGAGATATCTGACAGCACCACATGTAAACGACCTTGAGCCGGTTGCGCCGACGGAAATCTTGATGTTTATCAAGAACCTGAAGCCCAACAAATCGCCAGGATTGGATTTAATTACAAATCGCATGTTAAAGAACTTGACCCATAAATTTATTTTATATTTAACCAATTTAATAAATAGGATGATGGAACTTTGTTTTTTCCCCGATAGTTGGAAAACAGCTGTGGTTGTCCCGATTCCAAAACCAAAAACTGATTTGTCTTTACCTCAAAATTTCCGTCCCATCTCGCTACTTAGTAGCTTGAGTAAAGTGTATGAATCTGTGCTCTTGAAACGCCTGAATCAATTTCTCAGCGACAAAAATATTTTAATTTCAGAACAATTTGGATTTCGAAAAAATTTGTCGATGAACCACCAACTAGTTCGTGTTACAGAAATGATTCATGACGGGTTTCAAAAGTCTACAGCCACAGGTGCACTTTTTCTGGACGTAGCCAAAGCCTTTGACAAAATTTGGCACGATGGCTTACTATTCAAGATCATACGACTTGAATTTTCGGCGCAATTTGTCAAAATTTTACGCTCGTACCTAACTTCACGTAACTTTAGGGTACGGGTAAACAACAAAATGTCTTCACCCAGACCAATCCTGAGCGGTTGTGCACAGGGAAGCTTACTCTCCCCAGCTCTTTTTAACATTTATGTTAACGATCTACCAAGAGCTAGCAATTGTCACTTAGCGATTTTCGCAGACGATAACGCCATTCTTACACAGCATAGGAATCCACAGACAGTCATTCACAACATTCAACAGTACATGACCGTTTTACAGTGCTGGCTCGAAGGCTGGAAGATAAAAGTCAACCCAACTAAATGCGCGTGCCTCCTCTTTTCTAGAAAGGTGAAAATGCCCGAGTTAGTACCTATCCAAATTTTTGTCCAGCCCGTCCCCTTTGTAAATGAATATAAGTACTTAGGGTTGTTACTAGACGCAAAATTAAGCTTTAACAGTCATGTTAAAGCAGCCCTCACTAAAGGTGTTATTACGAGTAAAAAACTCAACAGCTTATTTGTTCCTAGGAGTAAGCTATCGATTGGGCTCAAGTTTCTGCTCTACAAAGCCATTTTAAGACCAACCATAATGTACGGTTCCCAAATCTGGGGGGCCACATCAGCCACTAACATTAAGAAGTTGCAAGTTTTTCAAAATAAACATCTGAGGCGAATAGTGAACGCACCTTGGTACGTCAGAGGTAAAATTATTCGTGACGACCTCCAAATTGAACCTGTTTCGGAATCAAAAATACGTCAAAACGTTTCTTTGACAAATTACCCCAGATTCGTAACGAGTTACTCCAGCTGCCTGCATACGATCCTGCATTGCCTAGCTCTCGAAAGAGACCAAGAGCAGCAATTGAAAATTGTTATATCAACTTCCCAGCCGTCAAAAACCTGCGGACAAACTAACTCTGTTATCAATCTCGGTTTAAAATTTCAAAATTATACCTGTTTAGACCTTAGATAGCTACGATGTGCTACACGCGTTAAAATTCTGGAATTTATGTTTTTTAAGTCCAATTAAGCAAAATAGCCATTTAATTACGACCCAATAGAAAAAGCACGTGCAACGTAATTCCATTAAAATTCTCAATAGCCCCATAAATAATATAAATCTATTATTTTTAATTAACAAAACTATTATCAAGAAAAATGGAGGTGCTCGTGACCACTTTGTCACATCGCGGAACTCCGAAACCTCACCACGTTGCCGTTGCGAGCGACATGTTAAACTCTTCGAAGAAAATATTCTAAAGGCGAAAACACAAGCATCTTCTTCCATGAACCTAAGCCGAAAATTTGTAGACCCTAAATTGAGAATACTGACGCGAGATAGGAACTTTGTCAGGAAAAATTTTCAAAGAACTCGGGACCCGGTCAAGAGACTAATGAATCGAATTAACAAAGAAATCGAAAAACTAGGATCCGAATTAGTGAATAATGAACTCGTCAACAGAATCATAGACGCAGACGTAGACGACGGATCCTTTTGGAAACTAGTTAAATCTCATAAATATAAAAAACACAAAATTCCGCCTCTAACTGGCCGTTCAAGTATTGAAGTTAATGAACTAGACAAAGCAAACTGCCTGGCGGCAAGCCTGGAGATACAATTTCAACCGAATAACACTATTGATATTGAAACAGACAAACTTGTAAATAACACAGTCAAAAGCTTTCGAGACTCTCTACCCTCAAAATTTAATGATTACACCCCCCTACAGTCACTGAAATTTCTAATCACATCAGCAAACTTAATGTTAAAAAAGCCCCAGGAATTGATAACATCAGTAATAAAATGATTAAATCACTACCCCCAAATTATATCTCATTCCTAACTGTAATTATAAATAATATGCTTAAATTTGGTTACTTCCCTATATCATGGAAAACTGCTGCCGTCGTCCCAATACTTAAAAATGGAAAGGATCCCACGGATCCCTCCAGCTATCGCCCAATTTCCTTGTTACCCACAATAAGTAAATTAGCTGAACAAATTATCTTAAACCGTCTCAATAATCACCTTGAATCAATTAATATCCTCATACCCGAACAATTTGGATTTAGAAAGGAACTATCAACCACCCATCAATTAGTCAGGGTGGTCGAGTATGTAGAAGAAGGTATCTCAAATAAGCAAAAATCAGCAGCAGTATTCCTAGACATTCAGAAGGCTTTTGACAGAGTTTGGCTTGAGGGCCTTATCTACAAGTTAATCAATTATAAAGTTCCCCCGCACCTAGTCAAAATTTTAATTTCCTACCTCAGCGAAAGATCCTTTAGAATGAAATTAAACAAAGTATATTCTGACACCAAACCCATTCTAGCGGGTGTCCCTCAGGGATCCAAGCTGGGGCCGGTTCTTTTCTCCATATTTATAAATGACATACCTAAACAATTCAACACCATGATGTGTATTTACGCTGATGATACTGCAATACTTGCGCGCAACAACAACCCTAAATACATCTCCATAGCCCTTAATAGACACCTTAAATCCTTGGAAGACTGGTTCGCGAAGTGGAAAATAGTCATTAATGCATCTAAAACTGAAGCAATGTATTTTTCTAGGAGTAACTACTTAACAAATTTCCCCCCTCTCTTAATTAAAAATCAAACTATCCCGTGGTCTAAGGAATGTAAATATTTAGGAGTCATATTGGACACAAAATTAACTTGGAAACCACATTTTATTTATATTTCTAAAAAGTTTCAAGACCTAACTCGTAAATTTTTCCCCTTACTCTCTCGAGACTCGAAAATGACTAGGAAAAACAAAATACTTATTTATACCGCCTATTTGCGTCCAGTAATTACATATGCCTGTCCTGCCTGGGGTTATGCTCCAAAAACTAATTTTAAACTTATTAATATGCTGCAAAATAATTTATTGAGAAAAATCTGTAATATGCAAAGGTTTATGAAAAATAGATACATGTACCGGGCCTTAGATTATCCTCCCCTATTAAACTTCATTCGTAAACTAGCAACTAAATTCTACGCCAACCTCTACAATATTAATAATGATGCAATCTTAAATATCCCAAATTACACCCCAGATCGCAAATTGAGGAGACCAAGAAATATTCTCCTTGATTAATTTTCTTGTTTTTTTAACTTTAAACTTTAATCCTCAATAAAACTTAAACTCTAAAACCCACGGAGCTATAACCCCACGCCCTCACCCTTTTCAACCAATAGTAACGCATCCTGACACTCGCCACCTCACCCTCCCCACCACTATATAAAGACATTCCAGGCTCCATCGACTCCACTCCAGCTCTCATCGCAGAGGCAACGATTGCACTGATCGCCAGGCTGCTCAGAACTTTCAGGACAGGGGATAAGCTCCGGGAGGAGCTAGGTGCTCCGGGAAACCATCACTACGCTTCATTCCCGTTCTCATTCCGTCCTCAGCTATGGAGGAGGACGGTCGTTCAGATAGATCGGAGCTAGTGGCAGGTGCAGCTTTACCCCGACCCGTCCTTTTCAGGATCAGACACCGGAGGGCTCTGAAGTTGTGGAAAATAGAAAAAAGTTTTGCTATGATGCAAATTTAAAGGATAAGAGCATAGATTCTAGATGCGCCGTTTGTAAATGCGATCGATGCAAAAGAGTAGTTGAGCTAGATGAGACTTTGCACTCTTTACGTATCGAACTGTCAATCAACCATGAGATACTAGCCGGATGGAAGCAAAAAGAGTTGTACGATCCTAAGATTGTGGAAATCACTACTATGAGAGGAAGAGACCTGCAAGCAGACATCCAGCGCATCCAAGGTGAGCTTTGTTCTGCTATTTCTGTGGGCTGTTTAGGTGCCCAAGATAAATTTGTATCCCTTAGAAGGAAAACAGCGAAAATTAAGGATATCTCCCCACCAACTAGCCCACTGATCTTAAAAAATAAGTTTGATGCCCTTAACGATGTTGTTATGGATGAAAAAGAAGCCAACCCCTCTGATAATAAAGATACTAGTAAAACTACCAAAATACCCCCAATAATGCTGAAATATGTCAATAACTATAGCAAAATATTAAGTGAAATAAACGAAAAATTTGGAGTTAGGAATAACGTGTTGTCAAATGGTTTAAAATTTTTCCAGGATCTGTAGATGACACCGAAGAAATTAAAAACGACTTAAATGATAAAGGCTTTAGTGTCAATAAAATAATGCGACTAACCCAGTATAAGACAAGAAAGCCCTTACCAATCTTCTTAGTTCAGCTTAACAAAAACCAAATTGTTGATGAAATCTATAATCTTAAAGAAATGGGCTATCTCAAAATTATAATAGAAAGCTATAGAGGACGGAATGCCGTCTCACAATGTTTTAATTGCAACTTGTTCGGCCACTTAGCTAACAATTGCTCTATGCAACCACATTGTTGCGGGGAGGCCCATCAAACCAGGAACTGCCACTTGAAAGATAAGGTCGAATCCCCTAAGTGTATTACTTGCGAACAATTGGGTCACACGGCCGCGTTTAGAGGGTGCCCAAAATTCCCCAAAGTAAATACCCCAATCCAAAATTGCCTTAATCATTTTAATTCAAACTTCAGAAAACCAAACTTTTCCTATGCAAATAGTGTTAATTCAAATCTCCCTCAGCAAAAAATCAATAGTCTAGATGTCTCTGCTCAAAACAATTTGCAGCAAGTAAATGAACTCAAGGATATATTAGAGGCAATTAATGAAATCAAGCAGTTATTTAATATGTTTCCCAATCTTATAGAAGCAACGAAATCAATGAAAAATAATAGTGACCCCACTACTAATTTCCTGATCTTTTTTAAAGCTATCTGCAAGCCAGTCATTCCCAGAACTAAATTTCAATTTCTCTTGCCAAGCCTTTTATGCCAATTGCCAGAAACCAATGTTATTACCGCCTTCCTTCTATAGCCACGCCCCCACCCTTCTGGGTACTCTATGCAGTCTCTCAGTCCATGGCAGTTCTTTGCTCGCTACGCTCGCAATAACATCTACCAAGCTCGAGGATAAGCCCCAGCAGGGGCTAGGTGCCTCGTTGACGAACTCTTAGCTTCATTCCCGTTCTGGATCTGCTAGGGAGTGTACGTGTTGCTTCGTCTCTCCTGCAACGAACCGTTCGGTTTTGGTTTCGCTTTATGATGAGTAGGCCCGGTTCTCCGGGACCATCTGACTTGATTGATCCAGGTTTAATGGCTAAAAGGCACTGCGCCCACGACTTAAATAACGATGTTACTAATGATATGGATACAGATTATGTACCAGAACAACACTGTTGAACCATGTGATGTTTGCTTAAAAAGAGAAAGACTTAGAGAGGAGGAGGAATTGGTAGATGCAAATTTAGAATATTTTTCTAAAATATTAGGCAAACTCCGTAGAGATAAATACACGGACCAAACGCAACAGATCGAGAATCTCCTTAAACAGATGGAAGGGGCCAGGCAAAGAAAGGACGAAATTACAGGTGAGAGTGCAAATTTGCATGGTTGTCTTTCCCCTCATGGCTGTTTGATTAGTCACGATAAGAGACTAAATGGAGCGTTAATTAACGAGATTATTGATAAAAAGAAAGCAGGGTTTATTTCCCCACCCAGGAAAAAGACAATAAATAAGTCTAAAAATTTTAAGCAGGCAAATAATTTTGTTGCGAAAAACAAATAATAAATTCGATCCCCTAAATAAAATTATCGAGGAAGTAAATCTGGAAAATGTAACTGAAGAGGAAAAAATTCCTCCAATCATGTTGAAGTATACGGTAGATTTTAATAAAAAATCGGAAATTTTAAACAAAAGGTTTGGTAACACCAACAACATCCTAGGAACGGGATTTATAAAAGTTTTCCCTAAAACTGTGCAAATGCACAAAGCCATGCAAGAATTTTGTAAGGAACAGGGATTCGAGCACTACGTCATAA
>JAOUZG010049162.1:0-23491 GCA_026289955.1 Argiope argentata
TGAAATGTATTGTCAGACTATCAAAAAATTGCACCATGAAATGAAGATGAGATGTTTCTGCTAGGTGGTAAGATCTTGCCAACCTGGAAGGTACACTAATAGATGGGGATGGTCTCCTCTTATCGATGACAGGACGTACTTCCTATGGGGAGGGTTGTAATGTGGCCAGTAATGACGCTTAGGACTCAATGACAGTTCTCGCCAGTGTTTCTATTGCGGCGATCCGGTCATTCAGTTTTATGGTTTAAATCCATGTTCATTCATGGAGGGTCGGAGAGTCTGGTATGATTTATTCGCTTTCCTGTCTAAAAAGTCAATTGTCTGGGCGAAAAAGGTCTTCAATGCGGTCAAAGGCCAAAATGCGACTAGTTATAAATACATTTTCCAGACACATAAGTCTTTAATAGCTCTATAATTTCAAAGTCATGATAAACAGAACAACAGATAAAGCTATAAAAAAACACAACTTTTATAATATAGTAGTTTTTTAACTGTCGTAATTTCATGCTTAAAAATATTTTGTTGAGAAAATCATGGACAGAAAATATTGCAACATGATAATATAAAATTAAACACAGACAGTTTTCCCTTTGAACTATTGTAGGTTTAGTTCTCAACAAATGTTTTTCCTATGCATATTTTTACAGGAGATATTATATTAAAACCTAATAAAAACATACAATATTACATGATATATTCTATTCATGCATTGTAAGAATATGTTTTAATTTTTTTAATGATACTTTCATAATTTTTATAAGAATAGCTTTCTTAGATGTTTAACAATCCCTGTCAAGAATTCATTTTCAAGAAGTCAAAAACAAATACTCTTTTTTTTTTTTGTTTCTTCCATTTTATAATTTATTTTTGTGAAATTAAAAGAATTTTTCTTGGGTTTCTTTTTCTTTCATCAACTGTTATTCACGAAATTCTCGATATTTTCATATAATTTAATTAATTTCTTTCAGCAGAAATTATTAAAACACTTTTTAAGGAATTTAATAAGTATGATAATAATAATTATTACATATTTATAAGCATACTGAAATCCATATATTATGAAAGAAAAACACTCATTAAATTATTAAAAGGAGCTAAAGTAATTTCTTTTAATTAAGCAGTTGCTCACTTGATTTGAAAAATAAACTAAAGTTAAATGTTAAGAGTTTTTTTTATGAGGAACGTATAGCTATTTTATATGAAGGAAATGCAAAGAAAAAAAATTTTACTTCATTAATAAAAAATGAACACAGTTAATTATTAAAGTATAAATATTTAATAAGAATGCGGAAAATATATTAGAATATTATTTTTTTACTTTCTTCTTATTGGTTGGAAATCTCGCATTTTGAAGTAGAAGCTATAATTTTATTAAGGAAATGCAAATTTACTCGAATTATAAATGTCCATAGTATGATATTATTTTTTATTTTTCTCTAATTTATTTCCTCTAATTTTATTTCCACTAATAAGTGGAAATCTCTCATTTTAAAGAAGGAAGCTATAATTTTATTAAGGAAATGCAAATTTACACATATTATAAATTTCCATAGTATTTTTAAAAGGTATTTTTTTATTTAAAAAGTTTTCTCTGAACATTATTAATTACATTTATAATAGATTTTATAGATTGCACATAAATATATGGCATTCATAAATTTTTTAATAAAATAATAAACAGAAATTAAAAAATAAAAGAAGCAAATACTAATTTATGATCAGATTATTCCTCTTAATATTGTGCCGCATTAGTGAAATTAACTACAATGAATTACATTTCTGAAAATTTTATTGATAAAAACTAAGCATTTCCCTGTTTGATACTATAAATCTAACTCACTATAACCATGAAATTCGATTTTCAGCAAATCAGGCGTTTTATTCAATAGTATTTGAATTAAAGTATATATCTAAATTGAAACGAAAATAGAACAATGTTTTATTTTTAATGATTAAAAAAAGTACAGTTAAATGTTGAATTAAATTTCTCAAGCCGTCTAAAATATGAAGCAATTTGGCGCTTTCACCAATAGGAAACTTCAAAATTTCCATAACTCATAATTTATAATACAAGATCCATAATATATTGTGTATATTATGTAATATTAAATAAGAGATGCTTAAAGTTATAATAGAACCATCATGAGTGGTCTGCTCAAAACTTTTTCGCATGCTCTCTCAAAGATGTGTCATGCCAAGGATCGTCTAGCATGGAGCAGGTTACAATAGGTACGTAATATTAGCATTTGGCGTGAATTGGCGTAGTTTTACGAAATTGATCGCTCCATGCTTAGCAAGTTATTATGCGATTAATACCTGACATACTGTTAATACTGTTTTAATTGCATTTTCACCAACCTATTGAAACAAAAATATGACACAAGCTAAAGTTTTCCAAAAATCCCATTCCAGATTTGATATATTGAATAAGTCCAATTGGTATGCAATTTTTTTTTTGTTATCACGTTCATATGTTTCTGCAAGCTAGATTTCCAGACATAAAATCGTTGTTGGCTTTGACTAAAAATTTTGCAGATATCTACATTATAGATGTTAATTCTGTGTACTGAATTTTATCCATTTAGTTTTCTTCGTTTTGTAGTTATTGTATTAACTTATATATGAGCAGCTGGACTGACGGACCCCCCTCTGAAGGTATTTCCTCCAAAATTTGAAAGAAATCTGCAAATTTACCTTAAAGATTGTAAATCAAATTTCAAAATTCCAGTTGAAAGCGTTTTTGACTTATCTTTGTCACAGACAGATAGGTGGATATTTTCCAAAAAGGTGTTATTCTAACTTAGACATGGAGGTTCGTTAGGGTTTTTTGAACTATTATTATACTTTCTCCATATTATATATACGAGAAAGTAAAATGGAGAACAGTCAATCCTGCATTATTTCATACAACATCGAAATCTAGCATATTTTGTTCAAATTAGATTATTTATTATCATTCATCAATGTTTTGTATTAAATGGAAACAAAGAATTTTCCGTAACTGATATAGTTTCCCGATTTCAAGTTACATTATTCAATTAGCTCTTATCCCACAAATTGGAATTAATTTGTTGATGATGATGACGACATGTACGCTGTGCAACGGAAAGAAGTGTACAGTAGCTTCTGAGTATATGGATTCCTGAGCACCCGAGGGCAGAAATCTGACTTCTAGCTCTTATGAGAATGACCCCCACACACTCACTTGACAGACCCTTTTTAATGGGGGCGCATTCATGCCCCTCACAGATAGAACACAGAAGAACAACCTTGCCCTAATCGGGACTTAAACCCAGAAAGCCCAGACCACGAGAAAGAAGTGTTATCTCTGTACCAGGACCCCGGCGAAACTAGTTTGTAATTTAAAATATTAGGATGAGAATAATAACATTTTAGCTATAATCAATAGCATGGAGGTAAGGCAGTAAAACTTTAGATTCCATAACGTTTTCAGTCATAGCTTCATTGTATATTAATAAAAAATATAATTTTTTGCATTAATTAGATTATTTTTACATGATTGGAGCCATAATTCTGTATATTCTTTTTCTCCTATGATTATGATTATTTAAGCATAACTTTCCACTCTTTCTTAAAATAAAATATGAATGAAGAATGGAATGTAAATTAAAATTTGTGAATATTTTAGAAAGAAAATATTCTTAGAAAACAGAAGTTAAGAAAGCAAAATGAAATTCTTAAAATACAGAAAGAGAATCATTAATGAATGTCTTCTTTTATATATTTTTTAATTTCTTGCTTACAATGCAGTTTTCTTGGTATATTTTTATGTTTATATTCCAAGAAAGCAGATACATAATTCATTATTCTCTCAATCATTATTTGTATTTACTAAAAAATACATTTAAAGTACCAGGAATTTCCAATCGATATCGATAAACTCCTTAATGAAATGCCAATCGATATTATGACCAGAAATCTAATAAATCGAATCTTTCATTACCTAGAATAAATTATGTCAACACCGCGAAAACGATCGAATTTTTGTTAAAAAAATATTGAACCTCAAAAGGAACGATAAACATTGAACTCTTTTCATTCTAGGAACATTTATTTTAATAGCAGGGAACCACAAGCTGTCTGCCAACAAAAGATGTCCCAACGGAAACAATTTTTCAAGTCTTCAGCAATTGAGATCTTTTCAAGCGTGTCTTTCACAATTTTAATGGTGACGTCAATTGAAATAACGATTTTTTGTATAGAATTATTATAATGAAAACTTATTGAAAACGTATCTTAAGATTGATAAAACATAAATAAGTTTTATTATGAATAGGTAAACGTTTTACGGGTGCTGTAAAATTTGATATTGGAAGGGGCGAAGTTTGCAGAATCGTGTTTTCGGATAATGGTTTTTAATATTTTATAATGGCATTCAGCTAAATATTCTAAACTGTCGTGGATTTTAAAAATTAAGTCATTTATTACAAAAAAAAACTTTTATTAAGCCCTTAAGTATAAAAAAATCAACTTAGAGCTGTTATGTATCAAAAATGTTCGAAAATAGGGATAAACATCAAAAATCCGTCATTAAATATCCTTAAAGTAATATGATTAGATAATACATATAAAATAAAGTAACATGATTTCACATATAATTTAAATAAACATGACAAAAAGTGAATATACATGAACATAAAAAAAACACTGTTAGGAAATTTTCTAGGAATCAGTACTGCGCAGTGTTGTGATATGTGTTAAATTTACATTCTGATTGTAGATGATTGTAAAATGACCAAAGAAACACTAAATACTTCTAAACGTTGAAATTACGCCAAAATAATATTTATTATCATGTCAAAACATAATGTTGTTTTTGAGATGAGATTGGCGTCAACAAAAATTAGCAGGCGAAAAATAAAAATTTTATTTTCTGCAGGAGTATTAAAAAAATCAGCTTTTAATAACGTTTTGCCATTGCATTTACAAAAGGTCTGATTTAAAAAAAAGTGACTACCGCACATAAAACCTAGGAAAATGTCATTTTGAGCACGCGATTATATGAAATAAAATAAATAGGAAATGTGATATTTTTTAAACAATAAATGCGAGACAAAGGTGTTTTTTTTTAATATTTTTCAATACTAACGTGACTCATTCATTGAAACACCAGAGAAATCATGCAATCAGACTCGTGCTAGTTAAAACGTTATAATCTTAATTTTTACCAGAGGAAAAAGAAAAGAAAAAAGGCAACAATTCAGCATTTAATGATTATTTATCAAAAAGCATTACAATTTTTTTATCAATTCATAAATTCAAGTATCAATTTCCTAGACCTATGTAGAATTTTCACCCTTATTTCATTATTTTACTTTTGGAACAATTTAATTAGAAGAGATAATTTGCGCTTGCTGATTTCTCTGTTTTCTATGAATATTTTTCTGTTTTTCTAAATTTTCATGATATTCTCCATGCACTAATTTTGCCTACTTTACAAATTTTTTGAGAGAGAAACATTTAATACACTACTGTAAAAGTTAATGGCACCATATACAGCTCTAAGAAAATAAAAAATATATTATTTGAATTTTAACAAGAACATCCTTGTTAACAGTAAATCCACTTTCCACAGCTGCATAGCCATGTGACTCTACAAGAATTATTCTATTGTAGCTAATGGAATTTCCCGAAAATCAGAGAAATTTTTAGACCTCAAAATATTAAAATAGAAATCACCTGAACGAATTTCTTCGGTAATGAATCAAACTGTTCTTTATATTCACTTTTTAGTTTTTTTAAGGAAAATTTCAATTTGTATCTATGCACACTCTGAATATACTAGAAATTCTTACTGGATGAAAGAAAACCAACTATTTACTTTTGTCATAACGCTGCATTGCTTTTCAATAAATGTGGGTTTAAACAAGAAGAAGCTTTCAAAATAAAATTTGGGGCATGTAATATTTTTTGTAACTAACTAAAAATTTATTGGAGCGTGAATATTTTTCACCACAAATATAAAATACTCAGTTAAAAGTGTGCTTCCTCATTTTCAATAGCCCCACTAACAATATAACTCAAATAATACAATAACTATTCCAATATAAATATTTTTTCTCAGTTTTGGAAAACGGACCGATCTATGTAGAAGAAAAGGGGAGCGAGTAGAAAAAAGATGATTTTCTAAAGTTCAACAATCGCAAATGATGATGTTCAGTTTTTAGAATATAAACGATGGTCTCTTATTTTTGAAATATTAAGTGGCATTGGTATTTTTTAAATGAAGAAAAATCTCAGAAATTTAAATTCTTTATACTTTTCTTGATTTTTTAATCAATATTCTCTGCATTTTCTCTATTTTATAAATGGTTTTTAAATTCCTTATTTTTTTATTTTCTTGATTCTCCCAGTGCAATAACAACCTTGTTTTACAGTTGGAGAATTCTGCCAAAGGCTAAGCGTAATATATCTAAAATTTCAATTTTTATGTTCATCAGCATGAAACCGAAAAGAACGCGCTCTGTTTCATTACAAATGCTTGACGAAAACATATACGACTTAACTTGCCACTTTTTCAAATATTTTGAATTTTCTCTATAAGTCAACTGCCAAAACACGGCCTAAAACGCTTTCAAAATTTTAAATCTTTTGAATTATATTCATCCAAGAAGAATACAGTTGTTTCTTGAAGGGGAAAGATGTGTAGATAATGATGGTTCTTCCTCCTCTGAAATTATGTTAGCTCCAACCTAATGAGATTGTGGTGCAGAATCCACAAATCAAATTTCGTTCACAAGGTTTGTTCTTCTGTTGATACTTTCTTTTTAAAGACAGAATATTTTGAGAAGTAAGGACTTTTCAACATTACGAAGAGGTAAAGCGGAGATTCATCAAAATTCACATGACGATATGTGTTCACACTACGTTAGGAAGCCTTCCTTTTGTATATTTTATGTACAAGAATGTAAAATATATAATAATAATAACAATACTACTAAATTTTTAGCTTTAATGCAGTTTGACTCAAAATCATAACAATGTTGATTCTGAAGAGAAATTCGAAATACCTTTCCTTTTATATATGAATATCCTATACTTTTCCGAAATACTTTTCCTTTTATAAATGAATATCCTATACTTTTCCGAAATACTTTTCCTTTTATATATGAATAAATTATATAATAAATATAATATGCGAAATTATATTATATTCAAATATACATGAATAAGCAGATAACACGAAAGGAAGGTGATCAATCCGTTGAACGATTTTTCTCCATAACTTGATATATACCAATAATTACAGTTTAAAGTAATGCTTTTAATTTAATATAACGAGCAGGTTCGTGTTCATTTACTTGTAGACAACAGACTGATTTTCTTTTCATACATTTAATCTTGAATTCGATAGAGAATAACAGTCATGAGGTAAAAAACAATTTTTTTATTCTTGAATTAGAATACTCTTAGACTAACAAAGAATGACGATTACACTAATGTTCTTTTTTTAATCAAGGTTTTATAATATTTATAGACATGAGGTTTAAGTTTAAAATTAAACAGTAAAAGCAGTAAAATGAATTATAAATTTCAGCTTCTAAATGTGACAAAGTGTTAGTGAAGAATTGTCTGAAGGATGCTTGTTAAAAATTTTTTACAAGTCCGATAAAAGTAAATGACGATTTACGCCTAGAATATTCCGGAAAGGCACTTGCACAGATACAAAATATATCCCCGATTATCTTGATTCAAAAATATTGCCCCGATTGCTTGGATTTAAGAATACAGCCAAGATTGCTCATATACAAAAACATAGCCACGATTGATCAGGTTCATAAGTACAGCCACATTTGCTCTGATGCAAAAATACGTCCAGGATTGCTCAAAAAAAAGCATAGCCAAGATGTGCACACGGAAATGAGCATTTATGTGGGGAAAAGTAGTTACCCAATCTTATTTTGGTATCGTTCACCGTACAATTATAAATTCGCTATTATTCTAAAGGAATTACTATATCTTTGAGGCATTTTGAAATAAAGATTTCATAAGGATACTTCTATATACATAAATAAAAACAAATTTTTCAGTAGCAACATCCATTTTTCTTTCCGAATTTCAAAAGAATATCCATTTCCAAAAACTAAATTTCATTCATCTAGATTTATTTATTTCCAATCTCTGAAGTAACAAAACTTTGACTCATAAATATTAAAATAAGAATTTGGATTTTCATTTACATTTTGTAAAATAATGCAATTATTGATTTTAAAAAATATTGAAATATGAGCATATTTTGCTATTCATACCAAAAATTACAAAGTAATCTTTAACCTACCATATAATTTTTCAAAATTAGAGTTCAAAAATTTCTGAATAGCAACATACCCGAAAAAGTTCCTTTCATTGATGTGGGGAAGTACTTCCTGATGGAAGGGTTGTAACGTGGCCGGTGATTCTCCTTAGGTATCAAACACAGTTCCCGTCCGTGCTGATGTTGCGATCATTCAAATTCTCCCGTGTGCATTCCGAGTGTCAGAGGGATTGTGATTACCTAAATATGTGTATAAATCAATGAACAAGATCATTTTATGAAAACAGGCAAAATTTCAGTTTTTTCTTTCGAGTAGTATTTCTGTTATAATAAGTTTTTTATTGCCTCTAAAACATCTCCAAGCAAATTGTCGAAAACCTTTAATGTGATATTTAAATGCTATTGATGCATTTCCTGCATGAAATATTATTGCCATCTTGTAATGCAAAAACATATAAAAAATTTCTACAGTTACTAAAATTTTTTACTAATAGTGAGGATGAAGTTAAATTTGCTTGTGTGCGTATCCATCTTGACTCTCTCCTATTTGAAGATTTAGAGAACATAGAAGTCAGACCGAAGTCCACATCGAACGTTTAATAATAATTAAAGTAATGAGAAGCAATAGTCTCAAAGATACCATTTAAAGCTCTGAAAATGTTTCAAAACTTAATGAAACAGATGTTGCAAGCATTGAAATCTAGTATTTTCAATACGATACTTCTGAAGCAAAATTACAAAGTACGGAAGGCAAGTAAGAGGATTTACTGAAAAGGAATAATTATGCTCACACACACCCGCCCCCAAAAGAGGAAGAAGGGCTGTTCAGTACAATCATTTTTACCAGCTGTCTAGAAGGTAGAATATTCGTCACATTTGCCAATTTTTCAATTTTGTGTTAATATTCTTTTTGCAACAGACACATTTGCAAAAAAACATGATGGTCAAACGTTGATGCTTGTTGAATTATAATACATCGAGTCACAATTCATCTATTGTTTTCATACTTCTGACAAAAATTAATGCTATGTTTTGAATCATCAGGCTTATTTGCTTTTATTTATCACCCTGCGATTTCTCTCAAGTCCAAAAAGTTAATATTATTTAAATTGAATACTACGATATTTCGATCATACAGAAACCTCTATGAGCGCTTTGAAACATTCCAAATATTAAGATGAAACAGTTATTATAAGAAATGTTTAATCGCTAATTGAAATCAAAGGAGCATATTTAAATTAACAAAAATTAAATTACTAACAGTTCTTCTCTTTAATTTTTAAAGCCTCAATTTTAAATATCCTTTTATTCACTATATTTAAGCGTATTCACTTTTATTTAAACTTATGACAATTCATATGTTATTTGATACGTTCAAATGAATGTCTTTTATATGATATTCTTAAAACGAACATAAAATATGAGAATATTGCTACGAAAATTCCCTTACAAGAACGATGTGAAGCAGACTTTATTGACTAGGATAACGTGTATTAAATATACTCAACACAAGCTACAAATTCACAGCGAATTAACTCTATTTAATTCGTTAGTTTCGGGTAACCGCAAAGCTATAGAACGCAAGTAAGCGAGAGAAAAGACGCTCTCTCAAGCTAAGCCAACTAACGTAATTCGCTGTCCAAACTGATTTAATTCCCATCCTTAAGTCGCGCCTTTTAAATAGCGTCCCATTAAAGTGGGCGGTGAAAGTTCAGAAATGGTGTGCTCGCTTCAGACAAATGTGGAACTTTCTCCAATATTCTCTAAGAACAAATCTTTATTTCTTAATTTCTACTATACATTTTAGAGTGTAGTAAAAACCATCAACCTCGTTACATATCCAACTCACCTACATCGCCAAATTAGTCAAATATGACGATTAATTAATTTGGCGATTTTCTGTTGTAAATCCCCTTAGAACGGTCTTTTTTCTCTAACGCACGATTCCATTACAATTAATTTTATACAATTAAATTATTTACAAATATTTACATAAAAATTAAATCAAATTTATAATATTTACATCTAATTTAAACAAAATTCATAACAATATATCAGAATTATTATTTAGTTCTCTTTGTTATTGAGATACATAATTGGTCTGAGATTTCAAAATGATAGCGTGAGAAATAAATTACTAGCTGCCAAAATGTTATCGGATTTCTTTTTCAGTGAGCACTCCTCTGTTAATTTTCTTCTAGATATGTTTAAGAACACAACAATAAATCAATAAAAGGAATTCTGTTAAAATCCATCTTTAAAGAATAATTTATTTTCAGTTGGTTCTACATCGAGTAAGATGGATAAAAGTTCGATTGAACACTCAAATATTTTAGAAATATTGCATTTTAAGCATACATCCGAAAATGACATCAACAATATGAAATTTGATCAAAGAGTTTTATGAAATGCTTATAGGACTTTAGTTCATTTAGATAACATTGATATTATATTTCATATGAAGGTCAGAGAAATAAAATATTAGTTAGCAAGTTTAGAATATTGGACAATGATAATAAAGTCATATTTCTTATTAAACTTTATTGAATTTTGAAAACTCTATTTAATTGCACTAAATGGACTTAAATCTCCTTATATTTGAAGAAACAGCTTTAAATTCAAAAGCATTGAAGCATAAGTGAAACAAGGAATTTTGAAACAAATAATTTCTGAGATTGGAACAGGAAAAAAGAAATGATTTTCTCTTCATCACACGAAGTTAAACGAACTCAACCGAAGATATTCCTCAAAGCTTATTTTCAAAATTCCATTATGAAAAAAATGGAAAACACAAATCTACTTTTTCAAATTCTGTATGCACTGGGAATTCCAGGGATAATTCAGAAAAATATTAAAAAGGGCAAAACGAACGGCCGTTTTTTGTTTACACTATCAATAATATCAGTCATTCTGAGGTGCATAAGCATCACGTACAGTTTAATCGTATATATTTATGATTTAACGCTCTGCGATAACTTCCGGTGCGTCAAGCTTGTTTCATCTTTAATCATTTGGCACATATTCCTTCTTATAAATTGGTACGCAATTTACAAAAACCGATTTCAAATCACGAAATTTTTGAAAGAATTCAAGAGCTTAGATAAGAACGAAGGATTCAGATTCTCGAAATACGTAGTTACCATAAACATTTTTATAGCATTATTCCTAATTTTCTGTTTTACGTTTTGGACAACTGTTATTATTGTAATATGTGCGGATATTGAGCAAACGAATCGCTGGTTTGAAGATTTAACTTTCAATAACAATCTCACGGTAAGTTATTCCATTAAGATGGCTTTTACAAGTACTTACATTATATCCACAAGGATATGTAGGTTCGTCACTCCATTATTATTAGCTATGTTTTACATTTTCTGGTGTTTAAATTTGAAACAATTCATAAAACTAAGTACTGAGCAATTGCATTGTTCTCTTAAAACTTCAAATAAGCAGTTAGTTTTGAAGCATTTCATGCACCATTATAACAGTTGTCATGGATTAGCCTTATTGATGGAATCATCACTATCTGAGCAAGTATTTTGGCTGATGGCTTCTCAATTCATTGTACTGTTTGCGATGCTTTCGAAAATTCTTGGATTTTATGGTTATACTAATGCGATGTTAGATGTAGAAAATTCTGTTTTTGCTTCCTTACATTGCATTTTATTTCTCACATTGATATTCTTCGCTTCTACAGTGAAAATAGCGGATGAAAATCTCAGAAATAAAGTAAATCATGTTGGTTTCCAATGGCGTCTTTCGAATGAAAGTAAAGAATACAGTAAATTGCTCGTTCGATTCGTAGAATCTAAGCCCAGTTTGGTTCTAACTGCTTGGGGAATTTTCCAGTTCACCAAGAATTTCCTTTTTACTTCCATTGGAGTCCTGATAACTTATGATCTTCTTTTTCTGCAGTTGGATACACCTTTAAAGAACTAAAAAAGAAAGAAAGAACGAGTAAAATGCTCGTTTAGTTCGTCGAATCTAAATACCATTTAGTTTTGACTACCTGGTGAATGTTCGAGTTCGCCAAGAATTTCCTTTTAACTTTCGTCCTGATAACTTACAAACTATCTTTTTGCAATTGGATACAACTCCTAAAGAAAAGAAGTAAAAGTTGTCTGTAGATCTTTAATAAATCATAGTACATCATACTTGGCGAACGCTTATAAACATAGGGGAGTTTGTCTAACAGATTTTCCAGTAATTGAAATGTTTTGGAATATTTCGGATATACTACTAATATAAAAATTATTGTCAATAATTCAAGTTTATAATTTCGCTTGAGAAGTTTAATAAATTCTAAAACTAATTAATAAATAAAAAAATAATTGTAACTGATTAAATATTTCTAATTGCTCCATAACCGTAACGAACAATTTTCAATGATTTTTATTCATTTAAGGACTCTATTGTTGCAAAATGTACTAAATAAAAAAACCATTAAAATTTTCGAAAACTTGGAATCTGTTAAATGTGATTAATGTGTGTTTTATAAATGTAAAAAAATTTATTTTATTTTTACATTTTCTTCTGCAATTATCCATTTCAAATGTCGTAAACTTTGATTATTGGAATTTTTGTTGTTAAAAATTCTTAATTACTGTTATTAGTGACATTTTTTATTAAAACTATTGACTATCTTTTTATCATTTATGCATTTTTACTATGTAATCTTTAATTATTCAAAATAAATTGTTAGTGAATTTCAGGTTAAAAAGAACTATTTTATTTTGTCACTCTTCTTTATTTTCAGACAATGTTTTGAATAAATTGAATTTCCTCATAGTTTGTCAATTTACAGCAACCGTAATTCTCTATAACTTTTATATAAATATTTAAGTTCCTTATCTTCTGAAATTATTTTTTTTCCTTTAAGATTGCATATAATGCTAATGAAACTTTTTTACAAATAGTCACCAGTTAAATCTCATTATCAAGAGATAGAATGGTACGAATTTTTGAAAAAGTTTGGCTCTATTTCACGATTCATTGAAAAATTTGAAGAATAGAAAAAACTTAAGAATACTTTCATTTAATATTGATTTTTCAAAGTATCAGGAGATTCTTAACTCGGGAAGTTCTTATACCGTACACTCCCGAATATCCTTGCAAATTAGACGAAAGGGTAGGCCGGATATCAAAAATGCCGAATAGACTGGAATTCTATGAGCTCATTTTTTTTTGCCGACCAGTACCAAAAGAAAAAACAATTATACCAAAATTTCATTGTTATAATACTTTTTACATTATATTGTAATACTTCTTCTATTATACTTTCTTCTTACTCTTACTGAGTACTAAACTCTACAATCGTCTCAAGCCAAGTAGAATGTGAACACTGCCCGATGAATCATAGAAGCAAATACCGGATTTTGCTATTACACTAGAGTTTAGTCTCTGTATAGTATAGTGCGTAGTTTCTCCTCCATGGTCACTACAACTTTTTTCGGTTTTCAACCATTTTGAAATCTTCACTGTAGTACACTTAAAAAACATCGAACATATCCCAAGAACAATTTACGAATACCGTACGTATTATACAGTTATTATCACGAACAAGCAGCAAATGAAGTTCGTTACACGCTGACGAAACAATGAACAACGAGCAGAACGCTGCTCTACTCTTGTCACACAACTGCGCAAGACACGTAGAAAGATCGTAGTAAACGTCCACTTCCAATGCTTCGGCATTGTTGTGAGTGCAAGCCTTGCCTTCCTCATTAAATTACGATATAAGAAAATAGGCTGAATAGAACGAAAGCCGAATACTCGGGAGTAAAATGTATGCATAAAAAAGATTTTTTTATATACTTTTTTAGCACGGATGTCAAGATGCGGCTACCTAGAAATTTCATCTGTAGGTGACTTTTTAGAGAACCTGCAGAGCCTTTACAATCAGAGATTTTATATAATATTACTTTAAATTTATTCTTTTAACCTTTTTACTTTCTTAATATTCTTCTATTTCTGCTTCATTATCATAGGTGTAAATATTTACTTATATGGCACTTGTGTTACCATTTTCAAAAGGAAAAAAAACTCTCATTCTTTTCAAAAGGAAATTTTCTCATTCTTCCGTATTGAGTATTACGGAAGAATGAGAAAAGATAGAAATCTTTTATATCATGTTTCCTTCAAAGGAGTTACTCTATACAACTACACATCTTTGTCATCGTTCATACAAAGATGCAAATTTGTATTATAAATATCTTTATTACACCTCTTACAGTACTTCCTTCTCTGCACTTTTTTTAAACTTGATAATCGTTACCCTTTTAAGAAATTCTACAATAGACGACAAAATGGCCTTTTGTGAAATCAGGTAATTTAGCTTGTTATTAAAGAACCGAAAGTGTGAACAGATAATATGACGCGGCATTTTCTATGAGCTCTTTACCACGATTTGCCCTTACCCCGGGTGAGAAGTTTTAAATGCCTCTAACCACGGACAAACGCATGCGATGTGCTGATTTAAATTGAATGAAACCTGTTCTAACTAGTCGGTTATATAAATCTCATCTATTGAGAGTGAGAAAATCTCTATTTTCTATTTTTGTCTGCATTTGAAAAAAAATTCTGGGTTTCTCGAATTTTTTGAATTAATATGATCATAATAATAGTGAAAGTCTTATTAATGTATCATATCAATTTTTTATTAATAAAACTTGTTTTAGTTTGTCTAACCTTCTTTAATTAACTCGGTGTTGATACTTCTTCACTTTTGAACATATATATACTACAGAGAAGGAATTTATAGTGCAGATTTAGAAGTTTCTTACATGATCTTAAGAAATTTCTTGCACGATATTTTGATAAATTTTCTTCAGAGTTCTAATTCTTTAACTTATTCGAAATTATTATGAAATAATGACTGCAATAAAGTAAATATAATGATAAAAATTCATAATTTAATAAATGAGTTACGTAAACGTAATTAAACTTCTAAAATTTCTTACAAAATGGAATTTTATTTTTAAAAAAAACATAACTATTATGTACTTCTTAAAAATTGTATACTTTACAAACTTTGTATATACAAAATTAAAAAATAAGGGTAAAAAATAATAATGAAATTTCCATTTCTGAAACAAAATTTTATATTTTAAATTCAATTAGCGAACCATCTTACAATATTAAAATAGCTATTCTGAATCTATTTGAAATTTAACTGAAATGAGAATTTTCTACAATTTAGTCCATATGAAATATAGAATTGAAGAAACTGTTCATGACCAGCTCTTAAAAATGAATTTTACTCAATGTTTAATTAAGTAAAATTTCAATAATAATTAGCTTTTGAAACATCAATAGATATCAAAAAGACTCTTTTTTAACTTTGTTGTGAAATGTGTATTACTGTTAGTATATTAATAAGAAATATTATACTGAAATATGTATTGAGCCAAATAAAATGGACACATCTAAACTTCAAACTTTCAATTCTTTTCCGTCCCAAAACATAGTCTCAGTAATTAAAGGAAACTTCTGCTCTGAAAACACGATGACAGGTATGACTTGTATCAACTAATACTTGTTAAGAAACTCGTGGCAGTTTTTGAAAGATTCGACGGAGAATGTAAATTTATTATCCCCAAATTTTAATCTGTTCTGCAATCTTTTTACTTCATTTTTAAATTAATTTTATTTTGCTACGATTTAATTAAAACAAATTAGACAATCTTAATTCTTATGGTTACTTTTTTAATTTAATTTTATGTGCTCTTTTTGGGAAAATTACTATTATCTGTCAGTTTATATTGAATTAAATGGAATATTTTTTCTTTGTTTTTATATTTGTATTCTAAATAAAATAAAGTGTTAAGAGAAAACAATAAATTATTTGGTGCAAACTAAATGCTCAAATATTGCTAATAAATTTACAAAATGAATGTAGATTAATTTATAAAGCCAAAATTTCTAAGAAAGATTGAAAACTAATTCATCGGTGAGCGATTAAAAAAAAAGAATCCGTTTTTCCAGATACACAAGAAAATTTAAATGTCATTTTTCTCTATTATTTCTATATCTATAAAAATAATTACATATGTGTAGGAAATGTGAAAATAAAATGGAATAAAAAATAATGTAATTCATGAGAACTTCCTAACAACTTATTTCATAACTGAATTTTAATTATCTCCGAGTTTTGGGATTTAAAATCCATTTTCTCTTACTTTTAAGTAGGAAAACTAAGGGAAAACTGAAATTCTTAATATGATGAAATAGAAATAATCTGCTTTCAATTATCCTTCTATTTTTAATTATAAATATATACCCACTCTACCCAAAGTACCCGCAAAAGATATGAATTTCATGTCAGTGAAATATCATCATTCAACACGGCGAAGTTTGACCTCGAGCAAAGGAGGAACAACCTAGACACGCCTTCACTCGTCCCGTGAAAATACAAACGTAATCATTTTTTTTTGCCCAACAATAACAAAAGACAAAGTTTTTATAACAAAACTTGCTGTTATAACATGCATTTTCACTCTTTTTGGTGAGTACTAAGCCCTCCATCCACCTCAAGCCACATAAAATGTGAAATCGCCCCCGGTCCTGTGAAACAAAGAAGCATTTACTGGTAACATGTTACATTAAAATGGAAGACCCCGTGCTAGTAGTTCATATATATTTATATAGCGCACTGTAAAAGTTTATTAGAGAAAAAGTAAGTTAAAGAATATAAAATTTTCTCATTTTAACCAGACCTGTACCCTTCAATGTGGTATACTTAAAAAACATTAAGCACACCCCAAGAACAATTTTCAAATCCTACACTTACTATGCAGATATAATTAGGAAAAATCTCAACAACTGAGGACCGTTACAAACTGATGAAACTATGAGCAACGAATAAAACGCTGCTCTTTTCCTTTCACAACTTGTATTTTACACACGACAAGTAGGAAGGGTCTTAGCAGAAACCTGTTTCCAACGCCTTGCTTTCCTTAATTAACTACGATAAAGAGAATTAGGTTTGGATAGTATGGAATCCGGATTGTCGTGCACCGGATACTCGGGAGTGCAGCCGGTGAACGAACGGTTTCCGGATATGACAAAACAGGATCACAAGAGTTTAACACAGTTCACACTACCAACTTTTTCCCAAGTCAAGAAACTAGATGTATCCTCAATATTTCTTGTTATTTCCACCTAAGGATGCACATTTTATTTCTGACCCTACATAGCGGTGCAAAAAAAAAACTCTTTAATATGTGCATTTCACCTATATTTAAAGTTTTATCCATGAATTTAAGCATGTATTAGCTAAAGAGGGGTTGCGGATCATTCTCTTAGGTACCCATGACAAGATGTTTTCATTGATTGATAGTTATGGAGATTGTACACACCAGGTCATTAATCAACTACCCTGTATATCGAGGAAAGTCCGAACACAGCTTGCAACATGGTTTTGCCTTATCTTATTGGAAAAGGTCGATTGGTGAGTATCGAATATAAGAGCACAACCACTGGAAGTATGATGTCAGAAATGTATGTATCTGCGTTCAAATTACCGTCTACTCGAACTATTGATGTCAAAGTCATGTAATCAATGGCTGCTCAAACCAGCAATCCAGGTGCTGGCCCCCTATGCTGATATAGAGTGCAAGCAGACGGCGTTTGGTTTCCTCAAAGCTTCCAGACAGCTCCGTATATGGCCATCAGAATACTCTCTACAGAACCTGGACTCGTCTTAAAAGAGATGACATTGTGCCACTTCTGTATCCAGTGTTGTTCGACGCATCAGAGATGCTAGCTTTCTTTACGCTGCATTGTCATGGGAAGCTAAAGTAATGATCGCCTTTCTGACAGTCAATGCTGCGGCAAATATCATCGCATCGTACGAACGGATTCTGGACGTGCTACATATATGCCCGTTACTTGATCGAATGATGATGTGATGAAATTGTATGGTTTTTCAAGGATGATCTCACATTATATCTCAGCTATCGGATGTCAGTCATGGGAGGGCGTTGAGATCCTGCATACCTTTCAGTATGACCTTCAGAAATCCATTGATTCTATATCCGCATGACAGTGGTTTTATTTAAACCAATAAGATGAATGATATCACAGAACGATAATTTCCTCTATCTAACTTTGTAACTTGTTGGTAAGAATTTCTTCTACTTATTCGAGGTATAACACGATATTCTGAGCAAACTACAACCTTAAAAAGGTCTTTGCGAATGAGAAATCCACTACACAGTGTTTCTTTTATGCTGTGCGTTTCTTCCTCCTACGTCATGTAAAATATAAATAAATATATAATAAGTCTTTTTGATAAAAAAATAATGATGAAAGATTAAATCATTTTTATTACATAAGAGGACAATCTCTAAAATATAATTATGATCAACGATTCAAAAACTTGAAATAAAAGTCACTTTATAATCAGTCTTTAAAATTTACTTACATTCAAAACAATTTAAATTGTCTATCTGATTCTTTCCCAGGTGAATAATCACAAAGACAATATGTAAATAACAATAACCAAAATATTAACTTACTGACGCTTATTTAACTCGAAATCCATCACTGAAAAAATAAGTTTTCCACTTAAAAGAAAACGTAAGAAAAAGTAAAAACAACATATTATGATAAACAGCAAAAATTTTGTTTTTCATAAGAAAAAGGATTTAAATTTTCATTTCTTTGCTGGTAAGTGATTTGCGATGTATTAAACAGAATTATTGCTCCCATTTAAAAAGAGATATTTTCTTTTCTTTTAATTTGGTTTTTTCCCCTTTATTAGTAGTTAAGATTCTCTAATCGTTCAATATAATAACAAAATGTTTTACTAACTCTAATAAAAAAAGCAAATTTTTTGCTTAATTTAGGTTAAAAATTTCATAGCCCAATGAGATCCAAATTCTCCAAATTAAAATTTGTTCTTGAAAAGAAAGACTAAAAATAAGGTTAAGAAAAATGAAATTTACAATACCATTAGTTAAAAATGATTTTTTATTAAAAATATTTTTATATCGGTAGTAATACCTCTTTATATAACATATTCTAAATTTAATAACACAACCCAAAGTATATAATTTCAATTTTCAAATGATCCTTTAAAAGTTCTCTCGAGACTTCAAATTCAGCTACAAAATTAATTTAAAATAGAAATTTTTATTGCTTCATAATTCTATCAGTGTTAGACTAGGAAGAATAATTTTTGTTTAAACAGTTACAGTACACAACATCTTTTATTAAATACTAGCTGGTACCTGGCCCCTTATTGCCACAGAAATAGTTTTTGAAATATCGTTTGAAATTTGAATGAGATATCTTGTTTAATTAGGAATGATAAAAAGAATTATATTTATTTTCTTGTAATAATTGAATAATATATAAAAAGGAAGTATAAATAAAATTTATTCCATTTTTTTTTACTCTATTACTCCTGTATACTTGAAGGTAGACAATAACTTTCATTTTTCCGTCTTCAGCAAAAACAAGTAAATTTCTTGGATTCCCGACTCATTAGCATTCAACATACAAACTGGCCATGAAAGAAATATAGATTTTCTACGTTCAAAGCAATAAACTGACAAAGTTTTATCACCATTGGATAAATAATAAAGCAGTGAATACAATATGAAAGAAATTAGCTTTATCAGATGTAATCACTGTACTATACCTATACTCTTCGTGCAAGTGCAAGTAGTACGTTGGCAAAGTTATATCACAATTAGATGAATGGTATGACAGTGAATAAAATACAAACAAACAAACTTCTTTTTTATACAACGGATAGTTAATAGGGCGGGGTAAGTGTATAAAAAATTTATTTTCATAATTTTTAAAACATTCATTGACAAAGTCAGATAAAATATCATTCTTCTCATCATTTAAAGTATTTTTCTGTTAAGAAAGGTATATCTATCTCAAATGATTTTGAAATTAGATATTAAGCCATAGTAAAAACGGACAATATAAAACCATAATGTATAACACCGATCAATATAATACATTTGAATTGTTCGTTTTATCTAATATAGATTGATTTATCCATTTTTTAATTATTGTCATTTTGTTGCTGAATTTTAGAGTGGGGTAGCTCATATTATATTTCACCATTCATAGTGAGAAAAATCCAATACCAATTCCATTAAGCTCTTAAATATCGACCAAAGTATGATCCTCATTTACAATATAATAGAGTTATAATCGTATGCGGTTCATGATTTCTGCTTTGAGCTGGAAATTTTTGTTAAGAGAAGGCGAGATACCTTCATATTATTAAAATGAGGAAAAAGTAATGTACTTTAGCATTTAAATAATAATGATAAAATTAATTTTCAAAAAATTGAAGGGGTCAGATGTGCTTCTAAACTCTTTATATATTTTAGGAGTTCCCGTTTGGATTAAAAGAAAGAAGAAAGTATTCAAAATCTTGCATATATTATCTATAATCATTAATACTGCATTTGCAGTTTATAGCTTCATAATAGATGTTGCAGCTATCATAAGAAGTGAACAATTTCATGAACTGAAGTACCATTTATCTGTAATGTTTTGGGATGTATTGAATCTTGTCACGTGGTATTCTGTGTTCATTAAGCGGCTTCGCATCAAAAATTTATCGAAGCTATTAAATACTCTTGAATTTTCTCAAACATTAAATCCATCTCGTTACAAGCTATTGGTCAACATCACTGTAATCATTTTTCTCTCACTATGCTTGTTAGTTTTAGGAATTATTACTGTTACATTGTCAACGGATGTTAATGAAACAAACATATGGTTTAAAGCGGTGACATTATTTCCTAGTGCATCCGCAAGTTTTCCTGCGCAAGTTACATTGCCTGTCGTTTTCATCATTTTCACCAGGATTTATCGATGTGTTATACCACTGCTTCTGAGTCTTTTCTACATCCAATGGTGTTTGACTTTGAGTGCATTTATGAAAGAAATAACAGCACTGTTGCGCATCTTGATTAGCAGTGAGGATAAATTTAATAAAGTTGAAGAGTTCATACGGGGGTACTCTAAGGTACATGGATTAGTTTGTTTTGTTGAATCTACGCTATCTTTGCAAATATTCTGGTTGATGACTTCTCATTTCGCAGTGATGTTTGCGACAATATCGAAAATTCTCGGTTTCTATACTGTGTTATCTGTGACTTACAATATGGAAAATTATTTTTTTACTTCGTTGCAAAGCATCTCTTTTTATTCAATTGTACTTTTTGCGTCTAGGTTAAAAGACGAAGATGAAAGAGTAAGAGAGAATGTGAAAAACATAGTTTTTCAATTGAGTCTGAGGAAAGAATTTAAAGAAAGTAGTGAATTACTCGAGAGATTCTTACGATCAAAGCGAAAGTTAGTTCTCACGGCATGGGGAATCTTTTCTTTCACTAAAGGTTTTCTTTTTTCATCCGCCGGAGTCTTGATATCTTATAATTTGCTCATTCTTCAATTGAACACAAACCCCACAAATGAGCAAGAAACCTAAAATTTTATTTCAATGGGCTATGGTATATTGTAGTAGTTTTTATTGAAATACATGTATGCATTGTCTACTAATAACTAATTGAGCCTTGTGATGAAAGAAATACAGACAATTGATTTATATGTAATAGTTGATAGAGTCTCCACCTGAAGCAATTACAGCCTTGACTCTCCATGATAATCCATCCACAAGTTTTCGGATGATTAAAGGTAGTATTTTCTTCCACTTGGCTTGGAGAAGACATGTAATCTCTTGAATCGGATTTTGGATTTTGCTTCTCTGCTTAATCTGACGATCTACCTCGTCCCAGAGGTTTTCTATGGGATTCAAGTCTGGACTCTGGGCAGACATGTCCATTCGGTTCTTCTCATTGTCATCATACCAATCCATGGTGGGCATCGAAACATAACACGTGGCATTCTGATCCTGGAATTAACAATGATTCAAATCGTAAAACCCGCTCTACAGAATCAGGTTTCCCTGTCCATACTATTTCTTTGCTATCCGACTACAATGCCCTGAACAAAATTTTACCTCTTCCAATCTTTACTGAAAGCACAATGATGATTCTGACAAAAGGCGTTCTTCCTGCCTTTTGTCAGATCGCATACGCCAAACTCAAACTCTGCCATCCGACTGGTCGAGATTTATCCTTGATTCATGACTAAAAGATAATCGTTCACTCCAATTTTGATGAGATTTGCACCACCTCAATCAAACAGCTGTGCTGGATTTTGTAATCAAAAGTTTAAGGGCAGTAGCACGATCATGTGTAGCAAATGTACTTCAAATCAAGCAGATGTATTTCCTTGTGAATGATATTCAACGAAACAAAGTCTCGGAGATTTGTTGGAACTCCTGGAGTGTGTGGACCATCGGTTTAGTGCTGTTTTAAAGAATTTCTTTTCGTCTGTCTCTATCTCTTAGTTTCTTAAGTCTAAGCAAAATAGCACGTCCGTCAAGGATCGACTATTTCTTCGCTTTCCAACTGATGTGCCTTTCGAGAAGTCAGGTAAATTTGAAGTTCGTGACATCTTACTTGCGACTAATGCGAATACTGTTTCATACACGTTCTTTGATGCCGGAAGGCGTGACGTAGATGAGGACCGCAGAAATCCTCACTTGCATGGGTATTCAAATTCTTATTGGTAGAGAGTGTATAATAGAAAAAATTAATTGGAATAATTTAGAATAAAAAAATTTCTTTTTAAAAAGAACAGGTAATGAATTTTAAAATATTCCAATAATTATTGTATAAGATCAAATAAGTTGATTTTACATAAAATTCACTGAATTATTTAAGAAAAATTTCATGAGGCATTTAAAATACAATAAGACAGAATAAAAATTTATTTACTTGACAATGAATAATTTATTACTTATTACAATTAGAGCTGCAATTTTTAGAAAAAATCCAAAAGCTATTCAGTTTTAATAACATTATTTTTATCAAAAGTGCTTAAGGTGATAACAATGCATTAAATTCGTATTTTATCTTCTTAGAAAGTAAAAAAAAAGATTTTTCAATCAAAAGCCCTTTTAATAAGAAAATATAAGGAAATATTAAATTATAAATTTAAAGTTATCATATGAGAGCATTATTATTTTTCAAGTCATTACATGAGTTAATTAATTTAAGTCATTAAACAATTTAATCCAGTTTGGAAAAATTATAAGACTTCTTTATCGGTCTCTATTCTCTTCTCTATTTGTGTGTGTGTGTGTGTGTGTGTGTGTGTGTGTGTGTGTGTGTGTGT
>JAOUZG010049180.1:0-26434 GCA_026289955.1 Argiope argentata
ATAATTACTAAATACTAAACACCTTTGGCGATAATCCAGTCCAATAGAAATAATGCTATCACAGATTTTCAATAAATTATTTATGTACGGTGTTCTCTTAATAGTTTCTTTAAGAAAATATTTTTAATTTACGAATTTTGGAAATCATAATTTATACTATTATAAAAGCCTTAAAATATTCAGTAGATTGTACCACATATTTAGTTTTCTATCAGCTCCCATAAAATTGACATTTGAAATTGTAATGAGAGAGATAAAACTTCAACAAATTTGATAAAAAATTGTTTAAAATATAACATTTTTTTTAAAAAAAAGTATAACAGAATGCCGAATCCTTCAGAATTGTATTTTTAGCTGCAAAAATAATATTTTTAATAACATATGCTGTATTTTAAATCATTATTCAATTAACAATTTTCTGATTCAGCATAAAACTCGAGTTAAACTTTAAAAAGATTTAAATGTTGTAAACAATACTTTATTTCAATTAATAATTTATTATTTTTTAAAAATATGTCCCAATTTTATATAGTTTCCCGTTCCTATAAATCATTTTCAGTAAAATTTTCTGAACAAGCTAATGTAATCTCCAAACAAGCCTGAAAGCTATGAGACTATGAATTATTATTTTATGAAATCAACAATTTCATTTTAGATAATTAGAGTTGGGGAAAGTCCAAGCGCATTTCCTTCAATACAATTGATAATAAGGACTGAAATGAAGCATTTTAAAAACATTAGTGGCATTAAAATTTTTATAATCCAATCAATTTTAATTGTAAAAGAGGGGGACTTTTTTTATATAAAATATTAATTCTTAAGAGTATTTTATTAAATACTACAGAGCATCCGATACGTTATTGTCGCAGAAGAAATAAATTTTGGAAATATCGTTTGAAATTCGAAATAGCTGCCTTGCTGAATTAGGAATGATAGAAAGAACGAATTTCATTTTCTTATAGGCAATGAATAGATTCATTTCAATTTAAGGATAGTAATTAAAAATTATTTTAACAATTTTTTCCATCAATTTATTGAGCCTACACAAGAACAAGCGAAAAATAAGGTTCCATCAACGTACAGCCATCACATAGACAAAGTTAGCTATGATTGCAAATTAAAAGTGGAAAATATTTGATAATATATCTATGAAATAATATAAATATGAAATATGATATTTTATCAAACAATAAATGCCAGAAGATTCATTATCCGATCTTTTAAAATAGCCATATCATTATAGCTATAGGAAAATCGCCCCATGGTACACACTTTCTATCACCGAGGTGTATATGAACCCCCTTTGGTAGGTTAAATCCGAAGGTCTCGCCTGTACTTTACTTATAAAAAACGTGGTTTGTGTATAGTCATTACAATACCTCAAAAAAGTTTCTTTTAAACTCATGTCTGAGAAATAATACACTATACGTAACGATGAAAAAATTGGATATATTTTAATATCGATCATGCGACATGTTTGCTGATTATTCAAATGACCGAGGTTAAAAAAATTCTGGTACAATTTTAAAAAAAGGACAATCAATCGCAAAATAAAATATTCTACAGTAGTGCGTTACAAAAATAATAGCTGGATCACAGCCAATTATTTTAATTTTTGTGTATAAGTTTAGTAATCAATATACGGATATATCATTGAAGGGTTCTGGCAGAATTAGCCTTGGATCCTGTTGACGAGTCAAGACATGTCTCTTTGGAGCTCCTGACAACGCTGTGCACTTCTGAGCGTACCCGAACCAGGAAACTGCCCGTTCCGTCCGTATTAGGATCTGCCTTGGGAAGGTAGGATCCTCCGATGATGGAGTGCATGCAGATGCAGAGTGCCTCAGCGTCTACAATCATGGATATGCACAACAACGATATGGATACTGGCTAGGAAATTCTGGACCCATTTGCCGTCTGCGTCGAACTGAGGATCTTGCGAAGAAATAGCTCAAAGTTAAAGAAAAGAATTCAAACCAAACAAGGAGTGTTGAAAGAGGAGACAGTACCCTTCAGGCCTAAAGATCTGGCTTCAACAGATAAGAGCCTTGAACAAGAGCAGCAGAAACTCAAGAAAATGATAAGTATTTGTGTTATTGCCTTATTGCTAACTGTGTACATCATCCTTCCCTTAACCTCAACAAAAAAACTAAAAGAACCAGATCAGGTTCAGATCACAACCAGAACAGGAACTTAATAGTAAACAATCAAATAATAAAGCAATCAAAACTGACAATAATACTAAAATCCATGATTAATTGATAGTGAATTTAAACTCCCACCTAAAAGACTAACTGCTGAAATAAACGAGCAAACAAACGATTCAGATCAAGAATCAACCCTTTTGTGACAATTTATAGCAAACTTTAGAAAATATAGATTTAGACGAACAGACCACGAAGAACATCATAAGAGCTCAGAGTTAAATAGCATTGAACGATTTCTGGAAGACCTTAAACTAATAACCGAAAACTGCTTCCCTATAGAGAGTAAAATCGGCGGCCTATATATTAAACTTAATGTTAAAAATAAAACACACACAAAGCTCGCCAAATTCCTGCAACAAAATAACTTAGACTATTTCATAATCACCCCCAGATCAAATCGCCCTATTAAAGCTGTGATTAGAGGCCTCCCTAACAACATGAAAATCAAAACTATCAAAAATGCGCTTGAAATAAATTGTAACTTCAAAGTAGATAAAGTAGCTCAACTCACCAGATTTAGAACAAAGAACTCCTTGCCCCTCTTCCAAATTAGCCACCCAAACATAGAAGTGGAAAAACAAATCTGGAACTTGACCTCAAGGCTTTACTTGAAAATAAAAATGGAGAAATTTGTAAGAAAAACTGGAACTACACAGTGTTTTCACTGTAACTATTTGCAACACAGTGCAGCATCCTGCCATATGAGACTACGATGTATTAAATGTGGCGGAGACCACAACAAAGATCAATGTTAGACTCCTCCCTAGAAACCGACTTGTATTAACTGTGGCAAGGGCCATTATGCCTCATATAGAGGCTGTGAAAATTTTCCAAAGCCCCCCAAGAACAAATTTAACTGAAAATAAAAATATAAAAATCCTTATATCTCCTATTCTATAAGACTAAACAGCCCCCCCCCCCCCATCAAAACGACTTACCTCCCCCTCCTGAATAAATGTCACAAACAGATTATGGAAATATTGTTCAGGCTTAAGTGTTTCTTCCCATGGAAAATATCACCGAACTAAAAGCCATAAAATATATCCTTGATGAATTTAGGTGCCTCTTCAAAGGCAAAAATATACTAAATCTGCAGACGAAATTAAAAAATACTAAAAAGGATATAGACAAATTGAAGTCCTGGTTGGATCCATGACCATATTCAGTAACGAAAACAATATCTAATTTTTATGCCACCGGGCCTCTCCCTTATTTTTTGGAACGCCAATGGGCTCAAAAACAAAATGCTTGACATTCGCTCCTTTGCTCACGAGAGAAAACCGGATTTAATTCTGCTGCAAGAAACCAAACTAAAAAACGACTCGACGCCTTTCCTACCCAACTATGTATTCTATAGGCAAGATAGCACACAAAACCCTTTATGTGGAGGAACCGGTAATTTTATTAAAAATAATTTAAAGCTCGAAGAAATCTACATTCCACATATAAATTCTATTGAAAAGACGATAATCAAACTATCAACCAAGAATAGACCCCAAATATTAATTGCATCCGTCTATGTCCCATGTAATGCAATTAAAAATTTTACGAATGATCTTTAAAATACTCAGCCTCAATGATAGTGTTTAACATTTGCGGGGACATGAATGCCCACCGCACCAGCTGAAATTGCAAAAGAAATTCTTCTACTGGTAGACTACTAATTAATTTTGGATACAATAAAAATTTAGATATCATAGCTCTTCAAACAGCAACTAGATTTGGCCCGAACTCTGTAACAACGATTGAACTGGCGCTTGCCAAAAACTTTTCCTATGATTACAAAATAACCTCCATCAGTTCCTTCCCTCAGATCACAATCCCGTATAAATAGAATTTGATTTCAACACTAAATCCCTCTTTGTTAAGAAACATAAGGTCACCACTGACTGGGAAAATTTCAAAAACTCCTAAAATGAAAATGTAAAGGCAAAAATCCCCAAAATAAATAGTAACGAAGATCTAGAAAACGACATATCCAAATTTATGTCAGACATTACAGATGCCTACAATAATAGCTCCCCGTCCCTCAAAAAGCATAAAGAACAATACCTTCAACCTAATATTAGAAAACTAAAAACTAGCAGGAACCGCGCAAAAAAAAGTATGGCAAAATAATAGAGACCCCACATCCAAAAACATTTATAACAAAGCGCAAGGAAAATTTAGAAAGGCTGTAAATGACTACAACCGATGCACGTTTCATCAAAATGAATTACTCACTTCTCAAGATAATTCCCTCAGAACTACTAAGAAATTAAAACAAAAAAGAACCCCCATCCCCCAATTAAGAGATCCAATCACCAAACTCAAAGCTCATAATTATCTCGAAAAAGCCGAAATAATAGCAGAACATTTTGAGGAGCCATTTTGCCCAAATGTCCCTGATGAAAAAAACATAGAAAAAATGGTCGAAAACTCCCTCAAAAATTACTGTGATCAAAACCTGAGCAGCGATTTCACAGAAATTAAACACTCAGAAATCGTAGAATTCTTAAAGGAAGTAAAAATAAAAAAAAACAGGGGTTGACGGTATTATAAATAAAATGCTTTAAAAAATTCCAACTAAAATGATTATAAAATGTTCCAGCCTGGTTAACAAAATTTTTGGACTCAGATACTACCCAAACTACTCGAAAATTGCGAGAATTATACCTATTCGGAAACCAGGAAAGAACTCCACCCTCCCCATAAGCTATAGACTGATTCTATAGCTTATGGGCTCTAGAATCAGTCTATAGCTTATGGGGAGGGCAAGACACTCTAAGCAAATTATGCGAGAAGCTAATACTAACTAGGTACCTAGAACACAGGAGAGAAACGGGTATCTCTATACCACAACAATTTAGATTCATCGAAAAACTCTCCATAACCCACAAGCAACTCGGGATGATTGGATGCATACACGAGGGAACGGAAAATAGAAAAACAACTAGAGCCATTTTTCTAGATATAGCAAAAGCTTTTGATAAGGTCTGGAACCCCGGGCTCATCCGCAAATTGGTCACCTATAACTTCCCCAAAACTCTTAAAGAATTAATAAATTCATATCTAACTGACCGATATTTTGCAGTGTCGATTAAACAAACCGACTCCACAAAAAGAAAAGAAAGGCGTTCCTCAAAGTGGAATTCTTGTCTTTGCGATTTTCCTATTATACCTGAATGACATCCCCCAACATAATGATATCATGATAAGTCTATAAGCTGGCGATACTGCCATAGTTGCAAACCTAGAAATAGGTGGCTCAGCAGATGGAAAATACAATTAAATTTGGACAAAACGTAAGCAATACTAATCGTAAAAAAAGAATAAATAACTGGCCCAAAATTAAAATATACAACACAGAAATCGAATATCAAAATGAAGTGAAATACCTCGGCATCACAATTGATAGAAACCTAAACTATAGAGCGCGCATAAGCAAAACGCGAGAAAAATTCAATAAGGCTTTTAGGGCACAATACCCTCTAATTTGCAGGAATTATAGACTTTCTCCAGAAGGGAAAGTGTTAATATACTTGGCATACTTAAGACCAATCTTGATATATGCGTGTCCAATCTGAGTAGCTACCCCTAGTTTAAACCTACAAAAAATAGTAGTCCTTGAAAATAAAACCCTTAGAATGATTGCTTCAGCCAGATGGTTCCACCGTAATAGAGAAATAATAAAAGCCCTGAACATTCCCCCAGTAAAAGAATTTATGAATAAAGTAGCGAAAAACGTTTACGGTAATATCATTGATATCGACAACCCCACACTTACAATTCTCCCGCGATATGATATTAAAGATCAAGTAAATAAGCGGAGACCCAGGTGCTCACTTAACCTCTAGGCATTCCACCCACTCCGAAAATTTGTTTGATTTTTCCTTTCATTTCTTTAAATTAAAAGAAAAAAATACTTTTTAGTTATTGTTATTTATTTATATTTAATTATCATCAATGAATTTATTCTTTGAAACTAATTTTAATTACCACACAACCCTAAACTACTGATGCACTCCATAACCCAATAGGAAAATTTCCAAAAGTATCAAAGCCCAAATTTTCTGGACTTACAGATGATGGGGCCTGCACCATACGGTAATTCCCTGTACAACTAACTGTATGGTGCATACTCCATCAAAATGAGATCACACATTTCTCTTCAGTATATTTTAATGCACGGACTTGTAGAGAAAGAACAAAAGTATAGGCTATTTGCCCTTCTTCCGGACATGAAATTTTTATCATCCATCGACTTCGAAGCTTGAACTTTTTAATTCTTAGAGTCTCCTCTCGTTTTTCCCGCTTGCCTGCTTCCTGGTCTAATCGTCCACTACTGCCATCTGCTGGAGGCTGATACCACATCAATGATGTCCAATCTTCTCAACTTCGAAATTTAAATATACAACAAATAATGCTAACAGAAATCCAACGACATTTCGTACAGAGCAGTGTGGTATTTTCTTCAGAATACGTAATCGTCTTAGAAGGATTATGAATTACAGAACGAATTATTGCTAGTTCACACGAGCCTCTTCCGACTCCGTATTTTATTAGGATTTTTTTCTATATTATATACGTACTTTTAAAAACCCGCTCAAGCTGTGTGTATGTTTTGAGCTATACAGGTCAAATGTTCGACCTACAGTTAACATATTTGGTATTTGTTTATCTTGGAGGTCAGAAATGTTCACTTTGGATAGTTTTTTAAAAAATTTGTTATTAGGATTAACTAAAATTTAAGCGACATTTCGTCGTTTTCATTCGAAAATTTCCGGAAATATATTTATAACAAGTATCATATTTAACAAATATGATTTTGTATGTGATTTTCATATCAAGTATAAGTTGAAAAAATTATCTTTTTAATAATACCAATATTTTAATTTATGAAAATTCTACTTTTCATGAAATTTTTGTAGTAGTGCACATAAGACTTCAATGACGAATGACTCCGCTTTCACTTCTAATACTTTTTATTTAAAAACAAGCCTGGATTCAGTTTAAAAAATGTCTTTAAATCGCAGTTTAATCATTTCCAATTTTCTTAAATGTTAATTTCTCGGTACGAGTAGAAAGAGAGAGAGAGAGATGAATAGTACAACGAACAGAACATTTTAAGGTCTTCTTAATACTATAAGTGAATTAATTAAATGAATATCAAAACTTAAAGTTTAAAAATATTAAGATTTTAATTAAAGTATTGCATAAAATATTAACTGAACATTTTAGCGAGCATTAATATTTGCAGACCGGCTGGTCGCCAAAAGCGGCTGGTCTTCTATAGGTTAATGAAAGTAAAAACAGTTTTATGGGTTGTTTATCATTAATTCTATAATTCAGTTTTATTTAATGCAAATATATTTTAATACATGCAGAATATCCGCTCAATAGTTTTTTTATACTATTTAATTAGTTGGTTGTATATCTGACAAAAAAATATCCTAAATGAATGCAAATGACAAAATTGGCCTATTCTATGCAGTTTTACTAAATATTATTTATCGGGACGGAGGACTATATAAAATTGAGATATAATTGTTTTCTGAACTACATTTATTAATTAAAATAAAATATTTGTCGCAATTAAATCTTTTGAAAGTGAAACCGAATTGTGTTCAAGCATAAAATCTATTTATTTAATAATTCTTGAAATTATTTAAAAAAAACATTCTTGTACACATAAGATTACAAGCTGATGGGCTGTATTTTGTTATATTACAAATTTTAAAAAAATACGTATAATTCAGGGAAAAAAATTCGTATTTATTGAATTTTTATATCTTTCATTAATAAATAAGTTCATTATAATTTGATATCAATAATATCAAATTCAAATCTTACAACTGAAGATTCGAGAGTTATATACTACAATTTACTGAATATCATAAAAATCAAAATTTGAAGCTTAAACATATTTTGTCGAAGAAGCTATTAAGACATAACGGTACATAGATATTTATTTGAAAAATTTCATAAGCGCTCCTCGCGAATCATCTGGTTTGTAAATGTGACCAGTTCTTTCAAAACTGTCAATTATTAAAATTTATTTATAAAAGTAACAATAAGAAAAGTTAATTCCAATAAAGACCACAAATTTAAATACATTTAAAACTTAATATAAAATAGCTTATTCTAATTTATGAGAATCAATCAAATTTTTTCGCACATTTAACGGTATTATGATTATACAGGAACCCGTTGTAGAACAGCTACAATTTAAAACTGAAAAATTAAGCAAAAGAGAAAAATTTAGAATTATAAAATATTATTTACCTTGGAACTTTCTCAGCTCATTCATAGACGAAGAAAGTGTGTCCACTGATCTAGCAAGATCAAAGTTAAGGTTTAGTGTGGTGTGACCATGAAATTAAAGCAGCCATATAGACTTGGAAACAGCTTCCAACTTCCAGAATACGAACCTCCGTTTCATAAGTTAGAACTGGAAAAAAAAAGAAAGAATTAGCAACGTAACATATATAACACATATTGATGCAGGCCTACGATAAGACAAAGTTTAAATAAAAAATATATAACGTTTAAAACTTGTTTATGGCTCAGCAGTTATCAGTTTTTGGTAGTGACTAAAAATAATTGCATATTGCATGTTCTTTCCATCCTTTAAAGGCGGTTTTTTACGAAGAGTGATATGAATATTCACGATCTTACACCAAGACGGATATTTGTAATCATATCCTAGACATTCAAAATACTTGCATAATTTATTATTCATTATCTCATGCCTGTTTTTGTTGATATCTGTAGAAATGATCAAATTCTCGATCATTCCTTTTCCCTTTGGCACATAAACTCATTAGAATGAGATACTCAAATAAAAATTGCAATTTTCTATGCGAAAAAACCTGAAATAACGTCTACAAGTAAACAATATGATGTATTTGGTGTTTATTTTCAATGAGTGTGAATGCGGATTCTTTCTTTTCGTCTACTGAGAGGAAAATTGTATAGATATTAACAATTTAGACTAAGGGTTTGATTCAACTTAGGATAAATATATAAAATTCGTGATAAAATTTATCTGTTCTAATTTCATCAATTTAATTTAAGTGATCGAATTCACAGATATTGTTTCAAAAATGTTGTATTATATCTCAGGAAAGTTTAAAAAATGGAGATTCATCCAAATCTCGAGATAGGAATGGCACTTATTTTAAACTATTATCAATTTATGAACAGCAGCACTTAAAAAAAGTCGCAAACAAAAGAGTTGTTTTAAACTACGGGCTTCTCGTGAATTTGCAAACTTAGATCGAATTAATGATGCCAAAACAAAACCTTCTTCCTTATTTCCAAATTAGAGGGCCAAATACTTATAAAAATTAGCTAAATGCCTTGAATTGTGTTTTCAATTCGGAAATACGCAATGTATTCACATTCACTATTTGCAAAAGAAAATTGCCGTTTCTTATTTATTGAATAAAACGTAAGAAACGTACAATTTCCTTCACCAAATTAAAGTTTGCAATCAATGCTTCACAACATATTGGCTTATTAAACCCTTTTCTTTCAATATTTTAAGGCAATAAATTTAATTTTCATTCATTTATTGTTCGCCGATGTCATCAATCATCCAAAGGACCACTTCGAATTCTTTCTCATTCATGTTTCTAAAAATTTGTCAATCACAAACATCAGTTTTTATTTTTTTTAAAAAATATAGAATATGTCGAATAAGTTGTTATTTAGAGAAAGAAATATAACATCAATTTACACTATTTATTTTAACTTAGGTTATATACTCATAACAGTTCAGGATTGAACCCTGTAGGGACCCATTAAGAATTCAAGTTTCGATATCTCTTTCCTGCCAAAGAAAGTCAGATTCTTTAATTGATTTTAAATTGTGTAACTATATAAACAGTCATTAAACTCTGAACCAATGTATTTGTTTAATCACCTAATTTGATTATACATCTTCATATAGGACAGTTATTTAAATCTCCATGAAAACGAAGGACACTTGAGATATTATAAAGTGATTTTGGTGTTTAAAGTTGGCTTTCTGTTCTGATTTCTATAAAAAACCCCATCAAAATCCATTTTTAAAAAAATCAAAAAATATAGTTCAGAGATATTTTTATGAAATTTCTTGATATCTTTGGTAAATAATATGTAATACAGGAGTGATTTATGTTTATATATATTTCGAAGGAATATATCCAGTTTATACCTAATGTATCGTTCGTTTCAATATGATATAATGCAAAAAAAAAATATTTATTTTTACTAATACATGTTCACTTTTACTTGGAATAATTATAAAGAAAAGAATAAGAAAATAGTTTCTCTGTTCTATCAGTTTTCGAAACCTGTTTTATTGACGTATATGCTTGGTCACATGACAAAAAAGGACATGAAAGGTCAAAAAGTTGATATGATTTGCAAGGGGTCCATCTATTTGTTTTTATTATAACGTTACTTTTTTCTGCTGTTTTTTACTTTATAATACAGGGTTGTGACTGCGAATGCGAGAGAAAAATGGCGAATCGCATAAATTTGCGTCACGCTGATAAAGTTAAACTAATATATTAATTTCTTGTAGTGAAGAAATATCTGAGTATGAAGTTCATACAAGTCGTGTAATTGTGAGTGAAAATTCCAACGATTTTGATATCGATATTCAACAAATGATCTATAAAGAATGTATTCAGTCCAAGAATCGTGAAATTAAGTGAAAGTTGGATCCTTTGCAACATTCCTTTTAATCAACAGCTGTTACTATTATAAAAACTACTCCAAGGGTCACAAGATATTCAACGGCAAAAATAACAGATGTAAAAATGCATTTGAGGCAGTATTCAACTCTACAATTGAAAACAAAATCATAAAAATAACTAATATTGAAAGAGAAAAGGTTTGTGGAGAAGGAAAATATTAAAAATAATATTTTTCAACTGTATTATATTGAATTATTACTAGCTGAATCATATGGATGACTAGAAAAAATGGAAAACTAACTAAAAATTAATGGAATAAAGAAACTGTCCCATGAAATATATTTCTGACAATGTCCCTTGAATCACTCAGCACTATTATCGAGAGTTATTCATTTTGATAATTAATCCATTTTTCAAGAAAAAAGAAATTTAGATAAATCAGTGGCAGCGCGAGATGTCTTGGAAAAGTGGATAAAAATTCTACCCAAACTATACAATCCGAATGAAAATATTACAGTAGATGCACAAATACTAGGGAATCGGGGTCTATGTCCTTTCAAAAAGAATATACCAAGTAAGCTATCTAAATATGGCATCAAAATATAGATATTGTTTGACTATAAAACTTCGTTTTACACTGGAATTTATAATGGAAAAGAACAATTGTCAAAGTCAGAGAAAAGCCAAGAAATACGAGTAGTGTGTGATCTTACTTATCGGAATTCGAGGCACAATATTACATGTGATAATTATTTCACTTCTTAAAATTTATGACAACTTCTTCTAAAATAGAAAACGACTATGCTCGGCACCATTAGAAAAAAATGAATCAGCTTTCTGACAAAATACGTACCAAAGAAGTTCACAGCTTATTATTCTATTTTACAGAAGACAATAAGTTGTTAAACTACATCGCAAAATATAACGCTATTCATATGAACACTTTGCACGGTGGAAACGAAACTTTAAACACATGTTAAAACCACTTTTAAACACATACACTTGTAAAAATATAAGTAAACTGCTAGCCTATGATAATATTAAATTACATACTACTACCTCTGAGTATAATGCATTTGTTCTATAGACTTCAATGCATAGTGAATGGAACGAAACCAAATTGACTAAACGAAAGCTATTTTTGGAAGAACTGAGAAAATTAACTGTTTTTACACCCATTGAAGCAAGACGACTCTTATCAAGAAGTAAAGGCTCAGAAAGCAATAGCGAAAAGAATACAGAAAAAAGGAAAATGAATCTTCGTGTCTGCTGATAATACTTACAATGTACATACAACATGCAAAGTTCAAAGCTCTGTCCATCAAGAAATGACAACTTAACTAATATGTTATGCTATAAGTGTAAGAACCATATTTGCAAATTTCATGCACTATAATTACTGTTAAAATTGTAAATAAAGGTAAGTTTCAATTTCGAATATTTTTCTGTTATTTTTGGAGAGGCTTTATATAATTAGACGTGTTTTTAAACTTACATTGCTATTGCTTAAACAACTTCTTAATGGCCCTTGCCATTTACTGCAAGAAAGGTTAGTTTTCTGAATCGGAACCTATTGACCAGAATGCTTCATATTTGAAGTAAGTACGAACAGAACAGCAGGGTTAAATGATGTAATACTTTGATTTAATAAAAAAATTCACCAATTCGTTCACGTATCACACACATTATTATAGCATACAAGTTTAACAATTTTAACATAAATGAAATAACTTTTTTGAATAAATGAAATGAAAGCTTTTATTTCAGAACTAACAGGTAAGATAACGATATTCCATTAACCCCGAATAAAAAAATATTAGAAATAATTTTAAACAAAATAGGAAAACTATAGATATTTGAAAATTTATGTACACTGCTAGAAAACATGTTGGAGCTGTTGTTCAAAAGTGAGCCAAATATGGAAAAGGTTGAATCGCATGCGTCTGTAAATCATTTTTTGGAGGGAGGAAGTTAATTCATATACGATTCACATGAGCAAAATTAGATTACTCTGATAATACTCTATGGATAAACTCTGAGGTTCTCAGACTTCCAAAAATCCGAGGGGAGGGGGCGGTTATGCATTAGTTTACTTCACCATTTTAATAATCCAGTTCTCATTTATTAACTTCCCTTCCTTTTTTTTCTGAACTTTCATCTGTTAATTCTATATGGTGATTGATACCTGGAAGCGTTGATTTAAATATTGCTTAATAATAATTTGGACTTTAGCAAATTAAAATGGATCATTCAAAATATTTATGAATACATTATGTTTATTCTATTCGCCATTAAAAATACAATTTTGTATTAAATAATGCAAGTAGAAAATTATGGATTTCTAGGTAGTATTAATATTTTGATTTAAAACAATTTAAATATAAAATTCTAAAAATTAACAGTTATGGCACGCTCACATCGTAAGAACTTTCTCCCAATATTAAACGAGTCACATATTTCTTAAAGAATATTACATTTTAAACTTTCATATTTGGTCTTTATAAAATATTTGTTAATCAATTCATTAATAATCCAATTCATAGTTCATCATAGTCCTACTTATTGAGCCGCCTCCATTACTTTTATTAACTAAATAAATTAGTTTCCATTCGAAGCATTAGATCAGGTTTATTTAAATTTAACATATGTCTTATTTTTTTAATGGAAACTTTCATCTCAATAACAAATATGAAAAATTAGGAACACAAAAAAGACAATTATTTTAAAAAGTAACTAAGTTTTAATAAAATTCATCAGTTAATTCGAATAAAATATTTTAGAACAAAACTGCTTTATTGATTCTCTTTCTATACGGAAAGGATATAGAGACGAAAGCATTGTGAGAAATTTTAGAGTAAATTGGATCAAGACAGAGTTAAAGAAGCTGTTGTCTAACTTAACAAGAAAATGCCCAATTTGAATATTTTCACTATAACAGTACTTATTTTCATATAAAGTAGTTTTGAAATCAGGAACTAACAATGCAGTTAATTTTTGTAATTTCGTAAATTAATAAAAAAAGGTTACTTAATTTTGAAAGTGATTACACTGTAATTAGTCTTAAGTCCAAACGCATCGCAACTCACTAACTTTGTATGATGAGTTTCATTAGTGCACTCGAAATCGAATGATAGTTAGTTCCTTATTGCAAAACTAAGATATAAATTTATGAAACAATATATATGCAAATTCTCTTACAACGATATCAAGAAGTCTTGGTTTGCATTAATATTCCCTATAAGGATTCGTTCTGTTGGGCAAATTCATATACAAAAAGTCTACCTAGTTGATAATTTTGTAATGAAATGTCCGTATAACGTGTAGTCATTAAAGACGCGGTTTTCAATCATGTTATAGGAGAGTCTACAATAAAGTATTGTAAAGATCTTGTATTCACAATTCAAATGTTTATGATGAAGTTACTTTCAAGATATACATACGCAAACAATGAATTTTTAACGCATTTACCGAACTGCACATGTACAATGCTGAGAGATCCCAACCCTTTGATCAACGTCTCGATTCACCTTCCAGATCCGCCACGTCACTACCGTTCTTTGTGCGTTTCGAGGGATTCACCCACCACGACATTCCTTGGGACTGGGAACGAATCCGGAAGTGTTCGGCAGACCACTGCCTCTGTTCATGCAATTCCGTTCAGTAAATGAAATGTGATAAATGTTTATTGCGTATAAATGATCATATTTGAACGATTTTTCTCTATGGTAACGGTCAGTGACGTAGAGGGGAGGGTGGGGTTACTGGCCCGGTTGTTTCTGCCACGTGCATTTCTCCAAAAAGGCGTCGTGAAGAGAAAATATTGCCAGTGGCAAGAATTGAAGCTTGAAAATAATAAATCAAAGGAATAAAATATATCTAAATAAAAAATAAAATGAGCTAATTTAGTTGCCGAACGTCGTTCCTGAGCTGTAAACATGAAATATATATGGTAGTTTTCTTCATTAATACTAGTTAATTATACCAGTTAAGAACTCACTAGTGTGATTTTTTTGAACTGCTCTGCTCTCCTCCCCCAATCATTTGGTTCCTTTATTACTTCATAACGTTTACCACTTTCAATCTTCGTTTAGGTCTATTAATGAATTGCTCTTCATGTGAGTGACCTGACAGCGACATCAAATTACTTCAATAATACCTTGAAAATATAGGTTCCCAGGTAAGTAGATTGGTGTATAGTACTTTTCAGCTCTGCCGGTCACACTCCTTGCATTTCCCGATATTACGTAACTGGTGTGGCGTCCCTTACATACTGCTGAATATCAGCTTGAGAATATTATTTGAAAGAGATAATGGAGGCTCTTTTGTAATAAAATAATTCCTTTAGCACCAGGTCGGGCAATAATGGAAACTCATAAAAAATGCAGAAAAATATTACCATTTTAAACATGTCTATACAAATAATACCACTACAAGCAAGACTAAAAACCAATAGCTATTTTTTAGCTATCAATTCCTGCAAATTCCATGGCGATCTGTCTGTTAAAATATAGTTATATTTTTTATGAGCTTTGATGAAAAAAAATAAATTCTGCTCTTAATGTCAGTTATAATCCTATTTTTATCTTATCCAACTTTTAAGTGTAAATGGTATTTCGATTTCACTGTTTGCATGCGACTTAACTTAGCTCTTAATCCTCCGATCACTCTGGTACAGATAGTCCCTAACAAGGTGAGAAGTAGTTTCGACAATCTATAAATATTTTGAATGCTTACAGCCAAGCTCCCCTTATGTTTTCAGACAGACGAGTGGAACATTTTAAACGAGAAACAAGTCATTTAAAACCAGGGGGCCTTGTAACGAAGTCAATAATGCACTTCTCATTATATTTTGTAATACTTATAATAAACTTTTCTGTATAATATATCCTACGGTAAACCTGACCAATCTGGCAATCCACTAGTCTTATGGCCTTCAGATTACTGAAAGGCTTTAGAGGATAAATAGTCGAAGGAATGAAAAATGTAGAGCCTTGAGTAAATTTTATTGCTGATAGGTCTTAACATTAGGGGCTGCGTGGTTTCTACGACTTAATTACATTAACCCTTTAACTTTCAAATTTACTTAATATCCTTACTAGATGACTCATCCGATGAAGGACATTAATTATTAGTTCAACATCTATAATAACAGGCAGGCTATTGGAGATATTGAAACGTTCTCAATTTATTTTTGTACTTTAAATTTCCTTATAATGTCATTAATTTCATATTTTAGGTAATAGTTATTAATACTAATTTTCTATTTAAAATTAAATTTTATATTTAAAATTTAGCCTTCCAAAAGGCATTTCAGAAAAATCATTGTAAGCGAAGAGATTAACTTGTGATCAATTTGAGATCGTTTGTTATGATTTTAGTTATGGGCATATGGTGGCCTATTTGGGATGGTTTATTTTGAATTTATTGGCCATACTGAGCCAAATTAAATACCATACGTCTTTCTAGGTAAATCTATTTCGGACAGATTTCACAATTATGGATGATGGGCGGATGGGGGGATACTATCAATTCCCGTTCCATCGTTATGCCAAACTATTTAACGGAGCGTAATGAGATGCAATTTTTTGCTGTTTTGAGATCTTGCCACTGACTATAAGGTTTACTTCACCTTTGTCAACTCACTTGAGTCGCAGATCTGAATATCCTTCAAACTTCATTCCTTCAAGACATTCACTAACTAAATGCCATGTATCACTGGACTTTATTGTGTATTTATACTTTCTCCATTCTTTGTTAATGATTTTATAGACAAAGTAGTTCGATCTCTTGTATTGTCTATATAAATGGATGTTTGCTTAATTATTATGACCATCTTTTTGCCTGGAAATCCTTCTGCATTTTTCGTAGCATTCTCAATAAATATTTCACGACAATTGACATTAAACGAGAACTTATTATTCTATGTAAAGTAATTTTTCAATATTCTTGGTTAGCTGTGAGGATTATTCCGCTCATTGCATTACATGAGTTGAGGCAAATATAAAGAGGAGAGGGGCAGAAAGATCAGTGTTTTCATACGAAACGTAATTCTACGCCACTCACCGCTATGCAAACGTAATCTGCAATTATTATACCGATAATTATGGATAGTTTTAGGGCTTGATAAATTTATATTGATTTAATAGAGTTTAACAATGGTATTCTCTGTCATTTTATAAAAGTTATTAGGAGTTCAGCTTCAATCGAGACTGTTTGACGGGACTAAAATATCACCTTCATCTATTTGCTAACTCGTTGAGGAGAATTCCACTTACAGCTTCGTGTTGCATTGAAAATTCGCCTCCACACCAGTGATAACATATTAATAAGTAAAATATAAAATTTACTGGGAGATGTGAATAGAATTCGAGTAGTTAAATTCACCGGAGACCTGACTCAGGGTTAGCGCGTCTTCCCCGTTATCGGGGCTTCCCGGGTTTGAGTCATGATTCAAGCGTGGTTGTTTCCCATCTGTGTTCGATCTGTGAGGTGTGCTGGAGAGCAACCCCCCTTCCGTAAAATGGGGCTTTGCATGTGAATGTGTAATTATTATCTTCATATAAGCCAAAAGTCTGACGTCTGTCCTCGTGGGCTCAAGAGTCTTTACTCTCAGAAGCTACATCATCCCCTTTCCTTGAGGGTACATCATCAATAGAGAGATTCCTCTTCAGAATATTAATCATATTTATTATTTTTTATAGTTTAAAATTTCTTGGGATTTCCGAATTTCGTTTCATTCGCCAATTTTAGACTCATTTGAAACGACGAATCAAAAACGAAAGCAATGATTTCTTTCAATATGACACATCATTTATGAATATTTCATTTGATTTTTGCAAACCATGCTTCATTTTAAAGGCATAAAGTGCAAAATCAGGTAAAAACATGGAGTTAAATTTGATTTATAAAAGCTGCTTGCATGAATATATTTTTTTGAAATCAAAACCTCTTTCGGAAATAAAAAGACAACGATATTTCCTATGATAGACTAACAACCAAATTAAACACCTTTTTATAGCAATCCTACAAATCTATTCGCTGAATTTCTTTGCATTTTCAAATATTTTCAGACCTGAGATTCAAAAAGTGAAAATTGAACTAATTTTAAATAATTAAAACATTTTTTATATCAATATAACTAATTAATATTAATCAGTAATATTTATCTAAACTTTATAAATCAATAGCAGAAAAAGTTAATCCATTTTTTTCCTTATAGCTTGCAGAAATACTATTGATTAGCGTATGGACAAGTGCAGATAATATATCACTAAAGAGTCAAAACCTTGAACTTCACTAAATCTCGCACCTTCAATTTTTTTCTACTTGGAATTAATATCTGTAAACCAATTAACCACTAGATTGTCCTATTGCACTATTCAACTATACCTCCCGATTCAGATGAAGGAAGACGAGAGTAAATACTAAGAATACGATAAAAAGAAAATGATCTATTTCTATGTAAAATTTAGGCTTTAAAAAGATTTTGGAAATTTTTATCTCCAAATTACTTTTAAATTCAAAAGATTAAGAGTTTTGAAAAAAGATTCACGCATGTGATCTCTGAATAATGATTAACATCTCTTTATTTAATAATAATTATGCTGCTAACTATCACAACTCTAAATAAGGACTAATAAAAAATATTCCACTTCTCACTTGACATTCTATTTTGATTTCTATCAAAGAAATGTGCAGCATGTCTTAGTGAACGACAAATATATGCTAATAAAGGTACAGTTATATATAACATTTTTATTTATAATAAAAAATAATAGTGAACAAATTTCTTAAATGTGATCATTATTCCTCATTTGTGAATGTTGGCTAAGTTTCCGTCGATATTGTTTTGAAATTTCAAGTCAATCCATTGTCGATATTAAAATAAAATAAAAATTGAATATTTGTTTTTTTTATTTGTTCAATTTTAATCGCTCAGTATCGAATAAATACAGATTTAAATATAAGTAATATTATTTTTAATGTAAGCACTCAGTTATGAATTGTCTAATACTTAGAATGAAACTATACTATATATATTACATATTACAACTTCAACTATATTTTGGAAACATTACTAACTAAAAAAAACTTTTAATTCATGCAAATAGAATGCAGTGAAATAAAAAATTGTATATTAAACCTCATATTAATTAAAAATCCGTTTTTAAAAACATCTTGGTGGATTGGAACGATTCGAAAACAAATCACGTTCACATGGAAGCTTTTTATTTTTCCCTCAAAGCATGCTTAAGTGTACAGCCCAATTTTTCAGTATTTTCACACGTCCTTGTCTTAAAGGCGATTTATAAGAAATCCATTTCACAGTAAAATGTTCTTTCGTTTTTCGATTAGACAGAGTTGTTGGTTGGAGAAAAAAGAAGAACAATTGTCAGTAAAATTCGCAAAAGACGAACTTGCATGATCGCGATTACAAAGGCATTGACACATTTTAACAGTCAAAACAAATACACCTGATCCTTCAAAATTATGAAACATGCATCTAACTCGCATATACGATTGATATCTTCTGGAATGGGATTCCCAACCCACGATTCTTTAATCACTGAGCTGCAGCAATAACGAAATACTAAGAGAAAAATGCTTCATTACTGTGAAAGATTTTTTTTCTGAAATAATTCAGAAAATCATTAAGGCATTTAATTTCCTGCCATTTTATCTCAAAGCGTCTTTTAGAATCATTTGTTAGCGATGCACATTAAATTGCAATTGTAGAAACAGAGGCGTTTCCATTATTTTAAGCCATTTTTAAAAACATGGAGGGATAAATATTAATGATAAGCAATATCAATATAATAAAAATTTGAAAATTACAAAAAAATATTCTGAATTGATAAAAGCTAGCCGTTTTTTCAGCATCGTATTATGAAATAAATATTCATTTTTGAATGCTACACATGGAAGATAGGTTGCAGCTAAATAATTGAAGTATCCGAAAAAAGTCATTTAATTTCTAAAATGGAATATATTCAGACTAAGATCACAAAGTCTGCAAAAAGATGTTTGTAAGCAGAGATTTTTCAATAGTATCAAAATGAAAAAAAATTAGCGACACGGTCTAAATCGACCAAAAAAATTAGACACAAAAAATCGATGACATGGAACAAGAGCTCAAAAGCAGTGGTTATGGAATGTTAGAGCCCTCACATATTCTACAAGTTTGAATCGAATAAAAGAATCTACACGTATATTGAATTTATCACTTGAATCCTCCATTCATAAGCAATACATCTTTTAGAAAGCAGTAGAGAAACAACAGAATTTGCTTCCCTATGGAAAGTTAAAAATGTTTTAAATTAATGAATAGATCTTAAATAGTTTCGTACGTAACCTGACCAATTCACTTTAAATGGCAGAAAACTGGGAACAACTTACAATAATCGACAGTATTTTTATTTGTGTGATTTCATTTGCAATTTTTGTTTTATTGTTTAATTATCTTATTTGTATTATTTTGTACAGTTATTCGTGTATTAAATATTAATTAATACTGAACATAGATGGCGCAGAATGCTCTTAACCATATGTATACATGGAATGTGAGGGACGCGCACTTGAGACTTTTTATTGTAAACACATCAACCAGAGAGTTGATGGGAAAAAGGTGAAAGCAGGAACCGCTCGCTATTGTTGGCGGCATTTTCTATAATTAAATCAGTATTATGTGTTAACTTATATACATTGTGTGCGATCATCGTTCCATGTCTTGTTATATATATGTGTGCGTGTAAAAATAAATAAGAAAAGGCCCAAAGAAGCATCTTTCCTTCGACTGTACACACACAGACACAAACACACCCTGCTACAAATTGGAGGCACCAACGAGATGTCAGCATGAAAAACAGATAAGTTTCTGTCCTTTTATTTATTATTGATTATTAGTTTTGGTGCTTTTTAAAGAGAAGAACATCCGATGAATTGAGTTAAATTAATATGAAAGTATTTTTTCTTTAATTTTTTTCAACATGAACGATCCTAAAAAAATATAAGGAACATATAACGAAATCTCAAGAGGCAAAGTTAAAACCTCCTTGACTTGACTAGACTGGAAAATGGTGCAGATGAATTAGAGTCAAAGAATGAGATAGTGATACGTCTACAGATATTAAAATATCTTTTTAAAGAATTTGAAATATTGGATTCAGAATTAACTGAAGAAGATTCTGAAATCGAGGAATTTGAAAATCGAAATTTTTCCTTGAAATTAAAGTTTCAGGATAAAATTGATAATTTTAATAAATCTGCATCTGCTTCTACTGAAATACAAAATTCGTCAGCAAACTCAAAATTCCGTTTACCAAAACTTAACATACCTGTGTTTTCTGGAAAATTTGAAGATTGGATGAACTTTAAGGATTTATTTATATAGACAGTTCATTCACATATTTCATAAAGCAATAGTCAAAAATTTCAGTATTTGAAGGGTTATCTTTCTGATGAATCTGCTTCTTTCATTAGACGCATACCATCGTCCGATGACTCCTATGAAGAAGAATAGGGAAAATTAATGGATAGGAATGATGAAAAGGAGAAAATTATTCATGCATTCATTAAAACATTTTTGGAACAAAAAAGCGTCTCTCAAATCAATTCAATGAATTTGAGAAACATAGTTAATACGAGCGATAAGGTTTTGAGAGGAGTAAAATCTTTACGAGAAGAGGCATCTAGCAGGAATTCATGGCTGATTCATTTGTTATTGCAAAAATTAGATACTGAAACAAGAAGGCTTTGGTCCAAGAAAACTGCAGATATAGAATCTCCTACTTGGAAATAACTCTTGGAGTTTTTAAATAATAGACGTTTATATCTTGAATTAATGGTTGATAATAAATCTGATTCTAAAATTAATTTTAAATGTAATTTTGTATGATATGAAATTAACCATAGAAATAAAACTGAAAAAAAGTGTTTGAAATACTTAGGAATGCATAAATTGTTTAAATGTATTAAATTTAAAAATATGGATTTAAATGCCCGGAAGAATTTGGTAAAACGAAACTATACTTGCTTTTTATGTTCGAATTCGCATAAATATAAAGAATGCCCAAATCATTTAATCGTGTATCATATGGTAAGGAAAACAGAATTTACTGTTGCAGGAAGATGTTAAAAGTAATAGTGCACGTATTTCAGATCACAAAACTGATGATAAGCAAACGCACGCCACCCTCTGAACGCGATATCTGCTAAGGGGGAGAAACGCCATGCAATAAATCAGTGGTACCTCAAAGGCCTGTTAGTTCTAGCACGTCTCAACAACTCCCGCTTTATATCCTCCCTTCTCACGGCCAAGGTTTTACTGTATAATAGTGAAGGTGATTCTATCTTATTCAGAGCTTTGCTTGATAGTGGATCGGAATCTAAATTTGTTACTGAAAATGTAATAAATGTTTTAGGATTACAGAGAAAGAATGCTAAATTACCTTTAAGTGGAATAAATGGAGTTCAAGCAGGAACCACACGTGGCTCAGTTAACTTAAAAATTGGGTCAAGATTTAGCTTGTTTGATAACTAATGCTTTTATTTTAAACAAAGTCACTTCTCAAATGCCAATTGAGAACATTAATATTAAAAAATTAGATTATTTGAAAGTAATCCCTCTGTCCGATGAAGAGTTTTCAAGGCAATCAGAATGTGATAACTTTAGGCTCTGATTGTTTTTTTTTCTATCCTTCTTAATGGAAAAATCAGTGGGTCTGAAGAGAAACAACCAATCACACAAAGCACAATATTTGGTTGGGTTGAGATTCGAAGGGATTCTATTTCAAAGTTGTACTCGCAGTCGCATCTGATTTCCGTGAAAAAGGATTTTCAACATTGATTCTGTTTTGCAAATGGAAGAGCTTCCGGATAAAAAGCTTTTCTGTCCGAAGAAAAATTGTGAAAACCATTTTGAATCGACTTGCAGAAAAAACGATCACGGTCGATTTGTTGTAAAATTACCAATTTTAAAGAAAATTAATCAATTAAGCGATACAAGAGGAATGGCCGTTTCTAGCCTTCTACAATGGAAAAGAAATTTAAATTTGACTCGAAACTTGAAATGGAACACAAGGGTTTTTATGAGTGAGTATGAAGAATTGGGACATATGTCACTTAATAAAGATGTCGATTCTTCTAAACCAGAATACTTTCTTCTCAATTATGATGTGCAAAGGAAAGACAGTATTACAACTAAACTTCGAATAGTGTTTGATGGATAATGCAAACCTCCTAGCTCTGATTCGTTTAATTCAGTTTTAGGGATAGGAGAAACATTGCAACCATATATTTTTACTATTCTTGTCAGATTCAGACTAAATAAAATTGCTTTCACTTCCAATATAAAGCAAATGTATGGACTAATATTAATTGATCCAGAAGAATAAAATTTTCAAAAAGTAGTGTGGAAAAATTCACCTGATTCAACTTTTAAATAATACAACTTTCTTCTGTAACATATGGAACTTCATTTGCTCTATTTTTAGCTACTCGACGTTTACATCAGTTAGGTTTGGATTCTCAAATTATAAATACTGAAATATATAAAATAATTCAAAATTATTTTTATATGGATGATTGGATGGCTGGAGCAAAATCTAATGTAAAAGCAAGTGCGTTAATCCAAAAACTGTCGGAAATTCTAGATATCCGAAGATTTCACTTAAGAAAGTGGCGTTTAAATTCTCCATATGTCTTCAATAATTTAGCTGAATATATAAGGGTTAATGAATCAATCCAACGTAGAAATTCATTCTGAAAACTGTTCTAAAACTTTTGGACGTTTGGGACTATTACTGATTGCATTGTTTTTAAAATTGACTGAACTTTGAAAATGAAAATCACCAAAAGAACGTTTTTATCGCAATCTGCAAGGTTATTTGATCCTTTGGGTTTTCTTTCACCTTGCACAATATTAATAAAGATATTTTATCAGCAGTTGTGGTTGATTGGGACATTGCCTAACCGGAACGTTTTAAAGATAAGTGGCGTAAATTAAAAAGTGAATTTTAACAAATTTATCACATTTCTATTCCGAAATGGATTCTAATTATAGAAAAGGAAATTACCCTTCACGGCATTTCGGATGCATCGGAATCAGCGTATGCCTGTGTAGTTTATGCTGTTCGAAATGATAATGGGGTTACTAAATTCACCATTTTAGCAGCTAAAAGCAAAGTGGCTTCTTTCAAGCCTGTATCCATTCCACGTATAGAGTTAAATGGCGCTCTCCTGTTGGCCCGATTATTTTCTGTTTTAATTATAAAAAATTTTGATCATGTTATTAATTTATATGCTTGGACAGATTTCCAAGTTGTTCTTGCCTGGTAGTCTTTACCTCCTCGAAATGGGAAGCCCTTTGCTGCCAAAACGACTTCAGAGATCTTGGACATCATCCCTCAAAATAGATGGAGGTGTGTGGTTTCCTAGGAAATTCCAGCATACATAGGATCCAGAGGTTTGTTTCCTTAGGATCTACCAGACTGTCCCTATGGTGGGAAGGCCCGACTTTCTTGTCTTTATCAGAACCTGATTGGACAAAGCAACCAGAATTAGAAAACAATGAATGTCATTAAAGAAAAGAAAAAAGCTGCATGTGTACTTGCTGCAATTTCGAAAAATGATTAATTAGATTCATTAATTTAAAATTATTCGTCATTTACTAAGTGAATTAATTTTATATGCTTTTGTATTAGATTTATTAATAATTGTAAAGCTGATAAAGTTAACAAGAATTCTACGGGTATAATTGAACCTTAAACTACAAAGGAAAGAATTTTTGCTCGTAGTATTATTGTAAGATATGTTCAAAATTTATTTTTTGATGCTGAAATTAATTGTATAAAGTCAAATAAACCAATGCCTAAGAAAAGCCCACTCTCAGTGCTTTTGTCCATTCATTGGTAGGGACGAGTTGCTCAAAGTGGGAGGACGTCTTCAAAACGCATCTTTGCAATATAATTCAAAACATCCTATTATATTATCTAACCAGCATGAATTAAGTATTCTCATTGTGCAGTATTTTCATATTTTAAATTTGAATTCATATGGTAATTTGTTAAGAAGTCTATTACACCAAACATTTTGGATATTAAATGTTAAAAGATTAGTTAAAAAATGTGTTTTAAATTGTGTTGTATGATGTAGATTTAAAAGTAATATGTCAATACAAAAAATGGAAGATCTTCCTGAGGGACGAGTGACTCTCAATAGACCATTTTTTGCCTGCGGTATTGATTATGCAGGTCCAATTTCTATACTGAAGCTTCGAGGTAGAGGAGCCAAAACAATGAATGGTTGTATTTGTGTTTTGATACTAAGGTTTGCATTTAGAATTAGTCACTGATTACTCGTCCGATTCCTTTATCGATGCAATGAAGCGGTTTTGCTCAAGAAGGAGCACGCCTAAATATATTTATTCATACAATGGAACTAACTTTTTAGGAGCTAAAAGAAAGTTCAAAGATTTATACAAACATTTATCTAAAATCAATCTAGATCAAAAGGTTTCCTATTTTCGTTCTCAACAGGAAATTGAAGTGCATACTGTTTTTCCTTTGAGTCCACATTTTGGCGGACTCTGGGAAGCTGGAGTAAAATCTGTAAAATTTCACTTAAAGCCAGCTTTAGGAAATTCAAACCTAGCATTGAAAGAACTTTATACATTATTAACTCAAACAGAGGCGATATTAAATTCAAGATCTCTGGTTAGTTTAGATAACGATGACGTGGAGAAATTAAATGTTCTCACACCATCTCATCTTATAATTGGAGATGTAATTACTAGTCCTTCAGAAACACTGGAAGTGTCTACACTTTCATTGAGGAAACGCAAGGGTATTGTCTAAAAAATGAAATTAAATTTTAGTAACAGCTGGCATATAGATTATTTGGGTTCATTCCAAAATAGTTATCCACTTTCTCCTTCCTTCACTTCCTTGTAATAGTTATATTACATGGAAAGTGAGCGACGTGCCTTTGATATTTTTATATTGTAAACACTTCAAACAGAGTGTTGATGTGAAACTGGTGAAAGCAAGCACCATTCGCTCTTTGTTAGCGGCATTTCCTACCTTTAAATTAGTATTACCTTACATATATTGTGTGTTATCATCGTTCATTTGTTTTATGTGTGTGTGTATGAGTGGAAATAAATAAGAAAAGACTAAAAAACGCATCTTTCATTGGTTTGTACCCACACACCGTGGTACATACTAAAACCTAATTATTTACAATATAAATGTGAACATCAAATAGGTGATTTCAGACTACTTCAACGATCGTTTCAACGATGATACCCGAATCAGTGTCCATGATTTTTGAATATTGATTAGCCTAAAAATATGACGTTGATTTTTCTAAACTATTTTATTCAAAACTTCATAAATTGATCAGATTTTATAGCAGAAAGCATAAACTTTCGTTTACTTATTTAATAATCAAATTGTCAAAAATATTTCGCAGAGTAGGATTACTTTGGACCAAAGGACTGTTTAAAATTAAGACATCGAAGTTTGAAGCTTAGAAACATTCTGATGAAAAAGATTAAAAAGCTAT
>JAOUZG010049181.1:0-11816 GCA_026289955.1 Argiope argentata
AACAACGGTGCATCTTTAGGTTTTATCTCTGAATTTCATTTACATTTTCAAAATAATCTATTTTTCTCTGTTGTTGATATTTTTGTTTTTAATCGTAGAATAGAAAATTTATTATTATAAAGCTTTTAAATTTTTTAGCCTGAATATAATCTTTTTAACTAATTATGACTCCACAAATTTTTTGTATTATTTAGGATTTCATTCATTCAGAGCTTTATATCACTCATACAAACATGAGGCTGAAGGATAAAAAAAGATTAAGAAAAATAAAAGTACTAAGTTAATTGTTAATTGTTACTAATAATGCTAAGTTAATTGTTTTAATGTGATTACAAATATAAAAAATATCTAATTATTAAAAAATATTTGTGAATAATTATTGTAATGTACCTATGTAGGTATTGTAACCTATGTATCTGTAATTATTAATATATAAAAACTATTGGCACCCTGAAGTCAATGATTTCCCTCGAACGAAGAATTTGATGATTACTTATAACAAATTTCAATAAATATGTATGTTACTGCTCTAATAAAGGCTTAAAAAGAAAAATCCTTATTATTCTTAAACCAATTTCCTAATTGCATACATATATCACGATTTACCGGAGAAAACAATTTTTAAAACCCGAGATTTGAAAATTTTCTCTCAGGAATGCAAAGAATTTGATGCTTCTTTATAACAATTTTCAATAAAAACGTATATTATTACTCTAAAAAAGGCTTAAAAAGAAAAAAGGGCTTTTTCTTAAAATAATTTTCAAATTTTGCTCTATATGCATGCAGATATCATGATTTACCACAAAAACAAATTTTTAAAAGCCGAAAACTGAAGATTTTCCCTCGGGAATGGAAAGTATTTGATGCTTCTTGATAACAAATTCCAATAAAAACATATATTATTACTCTAAAAAGCTTAAAAGGAAAAATCATTATTATTCTTATTCCAATTTCCAAATCTGGCTCTATATGCATACATATATCATGATTTACCATAGAAACCAATTTTTAAAAACCGAGAATTGAAGATTTTAATTCAGGAATGGAAAGAATTTGATGCTTCTTCAGAACAATTTTCGATAAAAATGTGTAATGTTACTCTAAAAAAAGGCTTAAAAAGAAAAATCATTATTGATCTTAAAAAAATTCCAAAATTTTGCTTTATACGCATTACCACAGAACCAATTTTTAAAAGCCGGCAACTGAAGATTTTTACTCAAGAATGGAAAGAATTTGATTCTTTTTCTTTAACAATATGAACTGGAAGCATAAATTATTGCGGTTAGAAAGTCATTAAGAAGAAGATCATTAATATTCCTCAGATGCTTTTCCTAATATCGTATTTTTATGCACTAAAAGAGCAGGTTGTCCTGTTAGATTAATTTTATTTTATTGCTTTTTTGCCATGTTCGAATGTATGAAAAGGAATGCAGTGCGGACCATAAATCAGCCTAAAATAAACAGTCTTTGGGAATAATTATGAGTTATTTAATATCGCCTATCGTTTCTTGCTTTGGCGGTCCAATAATTCATGCGATATCACTAATGGCCCGGACAAACAGCAATAAAAGAAACTGCCTAATCTAATCGTATTACTAAATAATTTCCCCGTGCATATATTTGAATTATATCGACTTTTTTTCCTGTCGCTAGCGTTATCGCCATTTAAAACGCGTGGTTGAAGGATTATTACAACAATTAACTATTGTATCAGTCATGGCTTGTCAAGGTAAAGAAAAGCAAGGCTCAAGGTAAAGACGAAGTTCCAGAGTGGTTTTTCGCATTGACAATTCAGGCACGTAGAAAAGACGAAGAGTTTCTCTCAACAATCAGGGGTCATTCGATGTAAAATGGAGGTGTACGAGACATGATTTCATGAAGAGATGCGGCAACAACAATTACCATGTACCGAGTAGCTAAGGCTGGTACCTGTCACCTCCTTGAGGCCTCAAAGGGGTAGAAACACAAGACTTGTCGAACGATGAGATCGTTAATGGATCGTGTTCGAAAGGAATGCATATAAATGTTTCATGGACTGGTAATTTATGTGATTGCCTTTTACTTACGGGGAGTAGTAGCAATAGTTAACTTCGGGTTCTGATTATAGTATTCCTAATCAAATTTGATCGATACGATAACAATCCTAAAATTAAACAGTATATCATTGGATATGTCATGCGTTTTCGATGGAAAAAAAGTGCTTAGATTTATTCCTAAAGTTGGGCGCTGATGACACATCATCTATCTTGTTTTATTAGTTAGACACGTTGTACGTACTAGGAAAGACTTCTTAACATCTTTCAAATGAATTAATTTTTGACGAATATAAATTTATGATGACAGAATTTGTATCAATAAATATAGATTCTACGATTCCAAATTTATACTCCTGATGCGGTATATAACTAATATACTTACAAATCAGAAAGTGCAAAATTAAAATTGTCACTGCACATTCTTTTGCTATCTTTAAATTTATTTTTTTACTTTTTTTTACCACAAATACTATTTTTATAAAGGTACCATTACTATTACTATTTTTATTAAAGTTACATTTTTTTATAAAGGTTATAGAGCATTTACAAAGCAATGATAAAATATATGCATTCGTCTTGGCACAGGTGAAGCGAGTTTTCCTCGTGATCTGGGCGTCCAGGTGAGGGCATTGTTGTTCTTATGTGTTCTTTCGGTGAGGCGTGTGAATGTGCCCCCCTCCCGTTAAAAGGGGTTGTGCAGGCGAATGTGATGAGTGTGCATCTAAGATCGTACTCTTGCCCTTAGTTGGTGCTACTTCAAACAAGAGGTACTTTTTTCAACTCAAATCTGCTTATCCACCAACATGCTTGTCCACGGCAAGTGCCATTAGTAACAAGAATAACATCATAAAATATATGCTTTAATTTTTTTCAAGGAAATGTGAAAAGATTATACTGTATAAAATGGGATTTAATCTTTAAATTTCCTGAGTTGCATATTTCATTCCGAAATTTTAAATCGAGGTGTACATTTGTAATTTTGCTTATTTTTAATACTTCGCTCTATGTGTATAATAATCAAACAATGTTTTTTTAAAGTCTAAAAAATAAAAGTCAACTGTCAAAATTGTTCAAATAGAGTGTTATTTCGTTTTCATGGAGTATTGAACGAGTGACATATTTTTAGAAAAAAAATTGGCGAAATATATCTTTGGCACATTTTATTTTACCAAAACATGAAAATACTTTTGGGAGGGTGTGTATCTTATTTTTGCTATTATATAATTAGTTTAGAAGAGCTCACGTTTCTTAGAAGAATTGATACATGCTGGGTTTTATTCAAAATTAATACATAAAATATGTATTATGATTTTTTTAAAAAATTACCTTTCTTTTTATCTAACTACTGCAATAAACTCATTGATACTTTTTAAAATTTTAAATTAGAAATCTGGCTTCTAAGGGTGTAACTACCAGATTTAAGCTTTTACTTCTTATACAGATTGTCATTAAAAGTTTTTTTAAGTTCCGTATAAAAAAATAGATATGCAAATACTTGTGTTTCTTCTTGATTATTATAGAAGTATTATTCTGATAAAATTTTCAAAAGAAAAATCAAATGCAATTATTTTCATCAATTGGTTTTAAATAAAATATAAGCATGCGCTATTACTATTTACAAAGAATCTTAAGGTCTCAAGATTTCTTTGACGACCATTTTCTGTATTATAAACAGCATGAAAATTCTAAAGAAATGGCATGATCAATGTCTAGTCTTTTAACTAAATAAAAATGATTGATATTGTTTGGTTCATATCATAAATCTTTGGTTGATATCATCAATCTCATAAAATGTTTAGTATGTATTTACTGCTATTTAAATCTTCCCTTTTGGCTTTAGAACGTAAATTCAATGTATAGAAAATTTTAAAAAAATCTCTCTATAAGATAAATAAATAAAAAGAATGTTGATAAACAATACTTTGTGTACTTTATTTTCACAAATTGAAGATTACTATAAAATTTTATTGAAACATTTGTAAACCTAATACGATTTGGTAGATACTTATTTTTCCGGTTTTTACAGTTTTTATAGGCTTCATGTGAAAATTATACGGTGGTGAGAGAGCTTGATGAGAATTAATGTTATTAAATCTAAAGCTCTATACTAAAAATTATGTATCAATAGTTATTATTATAATTATCATCCTTACTATTAAAGGACTTTTTTTCACAATTTTGTCCCCCTTTGGTTATAGATTTTGAAAATTCGATTCCTTTTCCAAATCTGAAAATGCTACTTGGTTTTCATGAAATTGTATATTTCAAATTACAACACCTGAGCATAAAACATAATAATTTTCTGTAAATTATCTATATAAATCTAATTCCTTTGCTATTGATGTATAAAACAATTACTTTTCTTAAATTTTCACCATTATATATCTGTATGGCATGTTTTCAGCATAGGATTTGACTTTTGGCTGAAAACATGGTAATATGGCGACTCTATCTGGTTGCAATGCGATTTCTGCCGTTGTAAGAAGATAGAAAATATTTTAACGCAGTTGTGTTACGACTAGAATCAATTGTGAATTGATGTAAGATATTCAATCATTAGTTCTGAAGGTAATTTTTCAAATTTGGTCGGCCATATGGACTCAATATATGATCATCCTGTCCAATATGATAAATAGGCCAGTTATCATAGAATGTTCTCTGCGTTTTTTGGGCAACTCTGTTCATTCAGTAAAGATTTTTACAAGAGTGTCGTAATTGATGATTGGTTTCATCTTGAAACATATTATATTAAATATATACGTTTATATTATATCGAATTGTTTTTAGAATTGCAGAATTCCAGCTAACGGAAATCCCGCTATGCGAATCATTTTGACAGCAATACAAAAAGAAAAAATAATCTCAAACAAAACATTTCCAATTTAAAATGACAAAAAAGCAAAACAACAGTTTTTTTTCTTGATATTTATGAGCAGCGATATTACTATATATGTGGTGGTCTAACCAAATCTTTCAAAAATATTAGACTCTTCAGATAGCGGAGGTTTTATTGGCGTGGTGTCTGGTATTTTTTTTACGGGTTCAATTTGGATACTAAGATTAAAATAATGCAAACGAATGACGAAGGGACCTTTAAAAAATAAAAGAATTTATTTAGAGTTAAAGGAAAAATTTTACAAGGGGGAGTATTTACAGGGAAATACTAAAAGGATTAAAACATAGAGATATTTAAGAAACAGAAGATTAGATTATTTTCTCTAGGAGGACGTTAGAAATAAAAAAAATTACATTATGTAAACTAAAACATCTTACGAAATAATAAAGAACGCTAAAACATGAAAATGTCTTTATCGTACGGTGTTTAGTAGGCCTCTCCCTGAATATTAATTGTGACAGTTTTTCAAAAGCTCGGTAGATAAAATTGTTCTGGAATGTTATATTAATAAAAATTATCGTCCTCTGGGAAAAGATCCAACTTATTACAATTATCTCTTTGAATTATGTCTACAATCGGATGCTGATATAAGAAAAAATGAAAGCACAAATGATGGTTAAACAAAATAACTCCGTAGGATATCCCACACATTTTTAATAGCTTTAATATAATCAGTATTGTGTTTTTCATCATGAAATTAATAAGATATAATCAACTTTGTACTTCCCTAAAAATAATTTATTTTTCGTCAATTATTCCATTTTATCAATAATCGACTCATATAATTGAATTAAATTATTCTCATGAGTCTGATTACTACTAAACCTAATATCTCAGATTCTATTTTAGAGTTTTTTTTCTCCAAAAAGTCAATAAAATTTTTATGTAGGTTTTACAAGAAAAGTAAGATAATAAATAAAAAAATTTCAGATGTTTTTTTGTGTTCTTAAGTTGTGTCAACATTCGAAAGAATCTAATCGAACCTTAAGAACAAAACCAAATTGATACTGTATTAGTTCAATTAAAGGATAACAAAAGAAACCTTTTTTTCCAAGGCTTTTCTTATAGTTATAAAATTAATTCATCTTTCTTCGTGCATTTTCAATACAAAATACAAAAGCAAAAGTTGCTGAAAGAGGCAAGGACTTAATACATGTTTTATTAGCATAACTGAAGTGACAGTTTTCTGCTTGACTGACTTTCAAAAGTGACAATTGTTTACATTTTGAAATGCAAAATTTTCGAACATGAAACAACTGTCTAGAGCTTTGTTTCTGTAAATGTCATTTCTTACTGACATGTTTAAATATCTACGGCATGTTTAAAACATTGAGCAGCTTATTAATTTTCATTGCTCGCAAGTTGGAACAAATGGTGAATTTTAAGAAGGATTCTACAAAAGGCTACTTGGTTATTATTTATTATTTCTCTAACAAAATGCCAATCATAAATGCCAGGATAGCATTTTCAATGTCATTTTTGTGTGGATATTTCATTAATTATGAAGGAGTTAAACAAACAAAGTAGAAAGCATTTTTTTTAAATTTTCATTTCTGACTGTTATTAGGATTGTTAAAAAGAGAATATGATAAGCAAGAGTTTTTAAGAAACAAAAGCTGATCATTGATTGACATCAAACTTATAATTTTATTAATGATTGATTAGCTGTTTAGTCTTTGATTCTGCATTTTGAAGGTCGGTAGGATTCTTTTTACACAAACCTCTTACCGCGTTTTTTATTAAAAAAATATGAAGCTATTTTGATTTTTTAAATTTTAAAACTACCTGACTATTTATTATAAACGACATAAAAAAAGGCATTCTAATTTAAATTTGTAAATTTTTAGGCTCTCTAAACAATTATAAAATTTTAGATATAACAAAAATCAATGGTTTATAATAATCTCTCTGCGAAACCTTTAATGCAATTTTAAAAAAATATTTATTATTTAAAAAGAGCAAGATATAAAATCTATGGAAAAAATCATTTTCAAAAAGAAATTAAATAGTTTTCCTTCAAAATTCTGCATTTACTCACATGAGAATAAAAAATATAGTTTCATCTCCAGTTTTCTTTAAATGAAATAGGCATTTCATGAAATAGTTTTTTTTAAACACAGAAGAAATTCCCATTATTTTATGATTACTAAAAGTGCTTCTAAAGATTGCTTATACTTTAGCCATTATTATAATTCTATTCTGAAATGAGTAGAATTTATTCCATTATCTAGATAAAAACGTTGGAAATTAGTTTCAAGCCATAATCTTTATTCCAAAGGTGTATTCTCCTACACTTTAAGCTTCAAATTGTTTTCAAAAGCCGTACAATAATTTGTCGGCCTCAAATTACTCAAAATTAAACTTCTTTTTCATTTCCAACACCCTGATATTAGAGATTCTAATTTTTTTTTCTTACAAAGAATAGCAAAAATATATTGACGCCAAGCCGTTGCCTTTTTTGATTTTCCGGTTATATCTGGTGGTGGAATTCCAAATAGGCAAGCTAGGACCGCAGGCAAATAGATAAAAAAATGTTTTTAGATATGTTTCCAAATAAATAAATTTGTGATAGATAAAAATTCTATGGATTATAATATATTAAAATATATCTATAATTGAATTTTTGAATTCATCTATACTTAAAATAAAGATGAAAGTGTTTGTATTGGTGACCTACAGGTCTGACCATTTGATTTAGAAACGGAACATGGCATATAAATACCTTAGAGGATGAGAATATTGAGTTCGGAAAACTATTTTAAAATTTTAATTAATTAAAATTTAATCGATGGTTCAGCTATTACTTAGAAAACTAATAAAGCGTTGTTATTTTAATGAAAATAAAGTTTTTATTATTTAAATGATAATTTTTACATCTTTTTAAAATTATTAAAATTATCGTTTCAAATTTATTGATTTAACAATCTTGAAAGATTTTCCTGAATTTTAACATTTTTAAAAAAATATTATTCTTCTAATTTGGATAAATAGGATACATTGTTGATCTTTAAATTCAAACAGTTTTATTGTTTCCTCAAATAGTAAATAGGGCGATTTTTTTAAATTGGTGAAAACGAAAGAAAATTACTGTTTATATATTTGTGCATTTTTAGATGATGAATAAAAAAATGAAATTATAACATCTCGAAAGAGTAGAAAAATGTTAGAACAATTACTTTTTGAATAAAACTATGGCATTATAATACTGTCTCCATTAAAAAGGTTATTTAATATTTGCCATTAGAATCATGAACCTTTGTTTAAATGATTTATTTTATCAATATAATTAATATTTTATTATTTTGTATTAATATATCAATATAAAGATCCAGGTAACTATTCATTAAATATATTAATGACTAATAACCTACTCATCGGGACAATATATTGTAGACAATATATTAGTAGGAGGTGACTAGTCATTAAATACATTAAAATATAATAAATTACTTATTTTTAATACATTTATAATTCTATTAATTGATTATGTTATATTCCACTCGGCAACAGAAAGTAAAATTTAGGCAAAATAATAATTTTTAATGTTACATTTTTGTACATTATTTCCTATTAATGGATCACACTAATTAATTCCTTTTACTGGAATAAATATTGTAAAAGTAAAGTAAAAATATTATATAAGAGTAATTTAGATCAATTTTTCAAGATTTTTATTATTTTTGTTAATTTTTTTCGAGTTGATGACAGAACTTTACAGATTGTTTCGGCAACACATTCCATGGTATTTTTGTGCTTCTTGGTGAGTGGGTTTGATGAGAAAAAAAAGTTTTTTTTTTAAATATATTTTTGTTTGTTACATGAAAACCAATGTTAAAATTTTATTATTTACTTCCCGCACTACAAATTCAAAAAGTTATAACCACAAATTTGATTCATAAAAATAATATAAAAATAGATCATGTAAATAATTTAAAGAACATAATTTTAAATAATTATACAATGTTAAAAGAAGGTTAATAAACAAATATGTGGACGGACAGAGATATGTAGCATTTTTCTGAAACTTTTATGATTCAGAGAATGCAAAAGGCGATGAAATCAAGCTAATTAACACGATAATAATTTAAAGTATTGTTATACTGTAAAGTTTTGAGTTACGAATTGAAAATTATGCATGTTATGAGTATAATATTTCGAAATAAGAACAATCTCATTTTTCTGTAGAACTTGTGGATAAGTGAAAAAGAAAAGTAAAGATTATTAATACAACTATTAATTGAGACATTCTTTTGTATTTACTGAAAACTGCATATCCTTGTCGCTGTTAATACGATCCTTTTTTATTAATTTGAATTCATAGCTTATTTCAATAACTTTGGAAAGATCAATGCATTTAAGTTATTTAAATAAAAATAAAGCGTTTAAAAAATTTTCAAAAACTGTGAAATTTGTTTTGATGATCCCTTTTTTTTCAAAACCGATTTTTATTTAGCGGTATAATAGATATTTTATTGTTTTTCTTAACATATTGCGTACATTATTCTGGAGGGGTTATTACGCACAGAAAGTTAAGAGTGAAACTCTAAAACCTATGGCAGTTGGTTTTTAATTTAAATTAATTTATTTATATTTTTTCCCAATATTCTTTGAAAAATTCCATTTAAGTATTAGAAATTTTTAATTTAGCCAAAAATTTCAAAAAAAGGGGGGAAAGAATATTAAACTTCAATTTTATCTTGATTTTTGGGTTATTAAATTTCAGAATGATGAAATTAGAATGAATATTTATACTTATAATCTTAACGTTCATTTAACCCACCAATGCCCGATTTCAAAGCATAGTTGAAGAATGTGAATTAAACATAGATAGTTTGCGCTTCAACATTATTTATGCTATCAAAAAAGAAGAAAAACATTATTGACTGGTATCAGCTTTTGTAAGGAATTTTCTCAGCAATCGGATTGTTTCTTAGGAATGCCCTGCTAAGTGGATTGGTTTTAGGCGATGTGAAACCCGTTTATTTGGAAATGGTTTTCCATAGTACCTGATTCATACTGAATTTTAAAAAATAAAAATAAAATAAAAAAATAACCACTTTTTCAAAAGCATATTTATTATTTTTTATATTAGTTATCTTTATAACCTTTAAATATATTATTATTATGATGATGTCGTGTCCACTTTTTACCACGGAAAGAGGGATGCAGAAGCTCCTGAGAGTATGGATCCCTGAGCACCCGAGGGCAGAATTCTGACTTCTAGCTCATATGAGGATGAAACACACACCCACACGCTTGCACAGCCCCTTTTTACAGGGAGGCACACACACACATCTCCCAGATAGAACACAGAAGAACAATCATTCCAGAACCGAGACCTGAACCCAGGACTCCCAGAACACGAGGAAGAAGCTCTACCTCTGTGCCAGAAAGCCGGCCTTATACAGATTATATATAGTATATATAAATTTAGCCCACCTCCAAATAAGTAAGACTTCAGTTTGTTTTTTCTCTCACGCTAATGAGGTTAGGCTTCACATGTTTTCGACTGATTATTTCAAACGATTCTGTTTATTTTCTTAGTGTTTAATGCATTGAAAAGTAAACATTGTCAATGAATTTATTTTCCTTATTCCTTTTGAAGTACCTTTGAATTAAAATAAAACAGAATACATTAAATTATAAATCTCTTATATGCATAATGTTACCCTGACTGACATAGAAAATTCAAACATTTGCATTACCGTAATTGGCTTTGAAAATTCACGCATGTTGACCTAAGTAGGAATGGACTTTAAAAAAATTAAGTTACTGGCTAGTATTTAATATTCTGCTAATGAAAGCATGAAAACAATTTTCAAGCATCAAAACATTATTTATATTTTTTATACTCAAATTGCAATCAAAGGATAGAATGAAAGTCCATTTAGTTTCAACAATATCATTGTTTTCTACTAAATTTCCCAGAATCGGCTTTAGAATAGAAATCGAATGTCTCTCCCAAAGAAAGGAGTGCTGTTCTTTTAAGAGTGATTTAAAGGACGAGCTTGTATAAGTTTAAAGGTTAAGTAGTACTTTTCTTTCCTTTTTCTGTGTCAAAGATTGCTCAGGGAATAGCCTTCACATCATGCTTTTGAAATTCCGCCACAATACGACCTCGTAGTCTAATTATTTGCGTAGGTTGATTTCAGCGCTTCTTCCCATGCTGATTAATCTTTCGAAATCACTATTTTGCTGAAACTTGTATGCTTGTGGCTAAATTCTTGAACATTTTTGGAACGTTTATTCAATTTTTTATGTATAATGTTTTAGCTGCAATGACATTTTTTCCCTAGAATACCTTACTTTTTTTACACAACTGTTATTGCTTTGATTTTGATAAATTGAAATAAAATATTGATACATGATCATTTTTACGGCTCATGCGATAAATCGCCATAAATTGTAAACCTAGTCAACCAAAATCACCAACCATCTTGGCGAGATTTTGTCATCCTTTGTCTAATAGAGAGTGATGATCTTGGCATTAATTGAAAATCAACAATTTAACTTGAGGACCATAAAAATAAAAAAGAAATATCAAAACATTTCAATACTAAAATGATGAACAAAGAAAATGAAATCTTCGAGTGTAAGTTTCAAGTTATCATGTGAGGACATTATTATTTTTCAAGTTATTATGTATATTAAGTTGTTAACCAATTTAACTCGGTGTTCAAAACAGTCACGGGAATTCTCTATCTTTCAGTATATATATATATATATATATATATATATATATATATATATATATATATATAACTTTTATTTTTATGTGTTTCTAGCTGGCGAACAAAGTTTTGGAGCTTGACCGATTTTGAGATGAAATAACAGCTATGATGTCATAGTTCTACGTCAACATTTTAAAAACACATCTGTGAAGA
>JAOUZG010049202.1:0-12198 GCA_026289955.1 Argiope argentata
ATTTAAGTAAAATATCAATTCCGGGACAATCATTGCTCGGATAGAAAAAGAAAGATGAGTAGTACAATGAACAGAACATCTGAAGAAAATGATACTAAATAATACTATAAATGAATGATATGACTATCAAAATTTGTTTGGTTTAAAAATATTTTGGTGAAAAACTGTTATGAGACACAGCTACATAAAATATTATATGAAAATTTTATTGAGCATTAATACTGGCTAACCGACTGGTCGCCAAAGGCGGCTAGTGTTCAATATAAATCATTCAAAAGTTAAGGTAATTGAAAAGAAAAAAAGAACATTCTGTTTTAATGCAAGTGAAGTCTGCCATTATATTGTAGGCAACTTACATTTTAATTAGATCATAAAAACAATTATTTATGTATCATGTTCTGGTAATAAATTAAGAACTTTCTATTATAATATCGCTAAGTGTAGTATGATATTAATTTTTTAAAGAAGAAACTTTTATTTTAATTTAGAAACATCAAACCTTTAAAAAGTTTAAAAAATTAAAGAAAAAAAAACTTAGCATTTTTTTTTTTTTTTTTTTTTTTTACAAATGAAGTCCATCATTGATATTGTAGGTGACTTATGTTTTAATTTGATCATAAAAATGATAATTTAAGTATCGTTTTCTTGTTATTAAAGTAAAAACTTTCTAATAATAAGCTTATAATATCACCAAATATGCTATGATATTAATTTTTTAAAGTATAAAGCATTACTTTAATTTATAAACACGTGTGAATGAACATTTCTGTTGTGTAATATTTAATGTAAATTATTAAAAAAATAATGTAATTGAAAAGAAAGAAGAAAAAAAAAAACATGCTAAGAAACATATTTTTTATTTCAAATAAAATCAACCATTGATATTCTATTTAAATAATATTTTAATTTTATCATTAAAATGATAATGTTATTTTAAATTGTATTTATCACATGATAACTTGCATGATTCAATCATTTTCCATACTTTTAAATTGCACAAAATATGTAATGTTGTGTTTTAATCACAGATCAACATAAGGAGTCCATACAAGATATTCAGAAAATAAAAAAAATTCTTTTAAGTGATTCATATAATGTATAAGAAACAAATTTAGATTATGAATAAATTCAGTTTTAAAGACAAATGCTTCCAGTTTGTTAAATAGTATTTGTGAATTCTATTTTTTTATTTCAATTTCTGCATTTGTTGATATAATAATTATAAAAGAATTAAGTATTAATAATTATCCAAAGAACTTTTTTGTATTTTATTTGTAGTTCTTACTATAAAAAAAACGATAATCAGTCAAAAGTAAGAAAGAAAGAAGTGAGAAATTTAAAAAAGATTAAAATGAAATCTGCTATGCATATTTCAGTGTATCATGTCGGAACATCATTTCTTGAATGGCCAAGTACCAAGCGCTCATGCAAGTTAAATTATATTTTTATTCATTTTAATTGTTTCATTGAATGAGTCACTTTAGTATTGCAAACGATACAAAACATTTATTGTCTAAATTATTGTCTAAAAAAATATCTCATTTCCTATTTATTTCATTTCATACTAGCTGCCCCGACAGACTTCGTACTGTCTCAAGTTATTGGGCTTTCGTAGCCTGATTACGTACGTACGTGTTTCACAGCACTTAGAAAATAAAAAGAATCGTTGATTCCATAAATCCTTTCAAGAATAAAATAAATACATTAAGAGCTCTTAATGCCGCATTAATGTATAAAAAAGAATTTTTATCCCTAAGAACAACAACAATAAAATAATTTTTTTTATCAGAACACAATCAATTTAAACATGAAAAAATGAAACATCAAAGAAAAATGAACAAAATGATAAGTTTTATCAGCTTTCATAAATGCAATGGCAACACGTTATTAAAAGTTTATTTTTTTTAAAAAAATTAATTATCGCCTACGGATTTATATTGACGTCAAAACCCTCCTCCCAAAAACAAATCATGTTCTTACATGATAAAAATTAAAATAAGTCTTGTTACCATAAAAGTTGGCATGAAATTGTCACGAAATATATTTGTTGCCCCAAAGGAAGTCATTTGGAAACAGTTATTATATTTTTGTATGTTTGTAAGGAAGTGTATGGAATTCGTACCAATTCCTGAAACCAATGAGTACAATGGCTCTGATGGCCGAACCAATGGCACTAATTTCCCTTTGCCATTTGCGCAACACAATCCATTTGCTTCATTCTTGTATTTCAATGCCTTACAATGTGAGCCAACTAAGTTCATAGATCCAATAGCAACGCATTGGTAGGAACTGTAGTCAATTGAAACATCGTAGCTGAATGCCGCTCGTGAAATATTGAAAGTAACTTGAACACGACTCATTGCACGTGATTCTAATATTCTAATCCTTTCAATTTCATTTCGTTCTTCAAGTTGCTGTGCAGTCCAAGTAGATTGAAAATTAGCTTGGTTTGTAGCATTTCTCGTTCTACGGCCCAAATTGCTACGCTCGCGTCTTATAGGTGGCATGGGTCTAAATGTAAACACACTAAACAAATAAAGTTACACTAACAACAGTTACACAACGCTAACAACAGTTGGTTTTCAAGAGATGCGAAAATTTAAAAACAGCTTGGAAAATGCCGCGCTCAGAGGAAATAATAGTGACACACACACACTTTTCTTTTTTTCCCTTCCTTTTTTTCTACAAGTCCTTTTTTTTCTTTCTATATATTTTTTCTTTATAACTTTTCTTCCTACAAACCCTTTTTTCCTTTTCTTTTTTTTCTTCGCTGCCTAGACTTTATTTTGAGCAGGAATAGATAAAATATCCATACAGACTAAACACCAAAAAAAATTAATAAAAAAGAATCGTTTAATATATAAATCCTTTTAAAAATAACATTAACACATTAAGAGCTCTTAATGTCGCATTTATAAAAAAAAGAATTTTTATTTTTAAGAACAACAAAAAAACTTTATATCAGAACACAATCAACAGTAATATTAAAAAATGAAACATCGTCGAATAAAAACGAAGAAAATGATATTCATGTCCGTTGAGAAGAATGTTTTTAATCAGTATAATCAGCTGCATAAAAGCAAGTATTTTCTTTCTTTTTTAAACCTCCCGTTATCTATGAATGAAAACCAACTGACTTCGCGCATTTCTTTCTAAACAAATCATAATTTATTACTTCCTGCTATCTCACTCAGTTGGTGTGGGGGAAGGAAATGAAGATTTTTGGCGGGAAAGTGAGAAAAGTGTCGTTTTAACTATTTTCCACGCAGTTTTTTAATTTTTTCTCTCCATAAGAACCATCCTCGTGTCTTAACGAAAATATTAAAATAAAAATTAGCCGAATCGGTCGAGCCGTTCTCTAGTTTTGCGCTTAGCAACGCATTTCGAGCTGCATTTTTATTATAATAGATAATCAAGCGCTCAAAATGACATTTTTCTAGATTTTATTTTTTGTAGTCATTAACTTATTTTTTAAAAAAAATCAGAGCTTCTGTAAATGCAATGAAAACACGTTATTAAGACCTGATTTTTGAGGTGCTTGTGCGATAATAAAATTTGAATTTATCGCCTACAAATCTTTTGATGACGCCAAAAACCTCATCCCCCAAACAACATCTGATAACGAATGATAATGAAATCTGACATGATAATGAAATCTAAAGAATGCTCTGCATAAGTTTTTAAGTAAGTCGAGGCAAATATAATCGGTAAAAGTCAGGAAGAAAGTACTCTTTAGTGAAGAAAAAAATACATATCTTCAGAAACCACCATTTGTTTTTATAAACGATTATAAAATAATTAAAATAAATTAAAAAGTAACTATAAAATCTAATTTTCATTAATAAAAACAATGATTAAAAAGTTATGGTTATCTTACTTTAAAACATCAAAATAGAGCAGCCAAAATGCGATTATTTAAAAGGGCCTCCTACTACTTATATAACCAAGGCCCCCTGCAACCCAAGTCAACCCTGGTATTACTCGAACACGCTACATGAGAACAGCTCACATAAATGTGATCCGATCAGTGATGATAGAGATAATGGGCCTTCCATTAGTGGCATTTTGTATCATTCAAAGGGAAAGAGAGGGAAGCTCCGTTTGAGGGGATTATACAAAAAAGCTTCTTGTGAGGTCTATCCATTTAAAATTTCGCTTGACATTATTTCGAAATCTCGGATTTTGAGTACTTTATTAACCGAATTATATGGTCAGATGGAGAGGAATCATAAACTGCCTCTCCTCCTTTTCCTGAGCTTCCATTATTCGCCCTCATCAACCACACTTTGTGAAAAAATAGTCGAGGGGAGGTACGATCCATTCTATAACTCCCCATTCGATGAGCCGTGTATAATACACAAAAGCTAAATCAGACTGCGTAATAGACAGAATTTTCACGCAGGTGAAAGCACATTTGTCGGCTGCGGTAACGAACAAAAGGGGCGGGATGCCCGACGACGTAAACATGAAGGCGCAACAAAGGTAGCGGTCTTGGGGATCAGTGAATACGCGACCCCCGGTCTCGGTTGTCGACGCAGTGTTTGGGATGGGAAGACGTCTTTGTGAATTAGACGTCTCAGTGGATGTACACTTCACCGATCAACATCTACAGATAGTCAACTTGAATTCATTTCAAATCCTTTAGAGAGCACAGAACCGATTCTGAAGCACCACACCTATAGTAGTGTTGTTGACAAGGTTGCCACTCAAATCTAAGGGGAAAACAACTCTTATATGTAAACCTTATATGTAAACACAGTATAATAGGAAATGCTCGTACAGCATGCATGATCAAGTTACAAAAGAACAAGAATGACTTCCCTTTCGTTTTTATCAATGGGAAAAGATAAAAAGTCGGCTTTCTGGCACAGAGGCAGCGCGTCTTCTTCGTGTTCTGGAAGTCCCGGGTTCGAGTCTAGGTTTGGGCAGGGTTGTTCTGTGTGCTATCTGTGAGATGTGTGAATGTGCCCTCCATGTAAAAAGGGGCTGTGCAAGCAAATGTGGTGAGTGTGTGGTTAAGTCGTACTCTTGGCCCTAGTTGACGCTACTTAAAAAACAAGAGACGCTCCTTTCGGCTTAAATCTTCTGCTGTATCAGGGGGGAGCTTGTCCATAGGCAAGTGCCATAAGAAACAACAACAAAGATAAAAACTTACTTTACTCTTCCTAATTTAAAATTGCACAAAATTAAGGATTCAGGCGATTTAAAAACCCAAAATAACATTCTTGTTATAATGATATAAATCGCTTTGTGGTTATTTAACAAAAATCCTTACAGAGCTTTTTTTTTTTCTTTTTTAACAACAATTCAGTATTATCTGAAATAATAGTACAAGAATGTTTAAGAATGTATTTTCTTACAGAAAAAAAATACTCTTTATTATTGTGAAGAATTTTGCAAGATTGTGAAGAATTTTGCAAATTTTATGAAAAATTTTGCAAATTCACATGTTAAGGGGGAAGATATAATCTACTTTATTCTTTCTAATTTAAAATCTTTATTCTTTCAAAATTAATTTAAATCTTTATTCTTTCAAAAATTAGGATTCGGGGGATTTAAAAACTCAAAATAACATTCTTGCTATCATGATATAAATCACTTTGTGGTTATTTAATAAAAATCATTACAAAACTTTTTTTTCTTTTTTAACAACGATTAAAAAACAACGATTCAGTATTATCTGAAATAATAGTACATTTAAAGAATGTTTATATTTTCTTACAGAAAAAAAAAACTCTTTATTATCGTGAAGAATTTTGCAAGATAAAACTCACATGTTAAGGGGGAGATAATTTATTTTATTCTTTCTAATTTAAAATCGCATAAAATTAAGGATTCGGATGATTTAAAAAGCCAAAATAATATTATTACTATCATGATATAAATCCCTTTGTGGTTACTTAACAAAAATTATTACAAAGCTTTTTTTCATTTGCAAACTTATATATTTGAGCATCAATATCTGCAACTTTTGGCAGTAGATTCTTCAGCTATCAGTTTTTTCCCTCCCTCCTTTTGAAACAATTTACTTGGCAAAGATGTTTTGCATTTATTTATTTTTTTGTTCATGTATTCAAATATTAATTTTTTGGATATTCATTAATTTCTTATTTTGTAGTGTTGTTCATAATATAAAACACTCAGTTAAAAAGTGTCTGTGTTCAGTTTTAGTAGCCCTACTAGTATTCAAGTAGATGTAATCTCTATTCTATGAATGGCGTATCTGCTTTGCGAAAATAAATGGAGTTGTTTAAAATGCGTGTACTATAGAGTTACGTGCGTTTACACGTAAAATGTATCCTTTAAAAACTAAATACGTAAAATGCGTGTACTATATACGCGCGTTTTCGTACTATAGAGTTATAAAATTCTATTTTAGAGGTATTCATAACTCATTCTGTTATATTCGTAAAACTCTTTGTATTTAACCAGATAATTGCGTTCGACATGTATACATGTCAATACAAATCTTCATTTTGGCGCAGTCAATGTGTAATTTTTTATCTAATAAAAATGAAAGTTTATTCACTTTATAATATTTTTTTTGCTAAATTTGGTACGCAACCATTTGCATTACCTTCCATGTGTATATGCATCAATCGCTTGATTTTATCGCTTGATCGCTTGATTTTCGGGGAACTTTAAAAAAGTAAATTATGCAGTTAACTTATAAAAATATTAATGTTTCAATAATATTTTATCAAATATAATTGTCTAATAGAGGATCTGTATAAAAATATAAATATAAAAATTAAAAATACTAAATTTATAATTCATTAGAACATTTATTGACTCAAACTTCATAAAATAGCATTTTTTATTACTTTATTTAAAACATTTTTTCTTTTATATATATGTATATATATATATATATATATATATATATCTATATATATATATATATATATGCGAATAATAAGTAAATTATTTGTTAGACCCTGGTTGGAGTGGATATGTTTTGCATATTAAACAATGTTTGACTTAAATAAAATTGCATTAATAATAACAATATTCTAAAAGGAACAGAAATCCTTTTCTTGCCTTTATTTTTTGTAGAAAATATTGCATTCATAAATTATCTAATTTCTTATTTGTTTCTTTTCACTAAGACACGTGCTAAGAAATTATATTTTTCTATGTTTAGTTTGAAGTAAAAGTTAACTTTCTCTTTCAATTCGAGCTTTTGTTCTTGCGATGACAACATGCTGATAAAATCTACAGAAAAAAAATTAGCTTCCGCTGTTTTTTTTATATGCGCAAAATAGATAACAATACCGACATGGGGATATTGTTCCTTGTGAAATTCAAAATGAAAGCGACTGACATTCATCAACCTATGGCTCATCTTATTCAAGACCTAACAAAGAACCCCGAAAGTGCGCTCATGTTACTCAGTATAACCTGCACCTCTTAACATATCCCTCCCCTCTGGGTTAAATTCTTTCAAAAGGGAAAAATATCATGTTTCTGAAACGAGGAACACTCAGTTGTCCTTTATTATACGACATTACGTACGGGAGCATGAAACACGCCACACTGTGCTGAGTAAAAATTACCAGAAGGAGAATACATGGATCAAATAACCATTAAACAAATTGGGAGGAGGGGCATGCCTTCTGTCCTCACTGTCTAATCGAAAATTGGAGAATTGTGGTTCTGGTTTCGAGTTCGTCGTCAGACCCCTGTACTTTAAATAATGAGCTTGGGGAGAAATCTTGTTTTAAAGAATCAAAAAATTAATTAAATGTAAAAAAAAATAATAATAAATATTTTAAATTTGAATTATGCATTTTTAAAGACATTTTCTAAACATTCGAAGTAAATAAAAGACCTATATTTATTTATTTTGTTCCAATTTTTCTGGTATCAAATCTCAATTTTTTGCCAACATAATAAAATGAAATCTTCTGTGACCGACTTTCTTTTGAGAACTAAATTATATCAAAATGGAATGTTTTTGAACACTTGACAAATAAGTTAATGATTTTTATATGAAATTTATATTAATAGACGCCGGCTTTCTGGCACAGAGGTAGCGCATCTTCCTAGTGTTCTGGGAGTCTCGGTTTGGGCATGGTTGTTCTGAGTGCTATCTATGAGATGTGTGACTGTGCACAATCCTGTAAAAAGGGGATGCGCAAGCAAATGTGGTGAGCGTGTAACTAAGTCGTACTCTTGGCCCTAGTCGGCGCTGCTTCAAAAAACAAGAGACGGTCCTTACGGTTTAAATCTGCTGCTGTATCAGCGGGGGGGGGGGGGGCTTGTTCATAGGCAAATGCCGTAAGTAACAACAACATATTAATAGCTAGTTTAATGAAAGAAAATATCTTTTTTGTATAAATGCACAAACATTTAAAATTTCAATTTTTAAAAGCATAAGAAGAAATAATAATTATCATAAATAATGACAGAATTATATTTAAAAAATCCTGGCTCAAAAAATAGTTATTCAAAAATGAGACTGAAGAAATAGTTATTAAAAAATACAAACTTTCTCTCTTCACTACTGATTTTAATTATATGATGATTGTATTTTGAGTTATTTGGTTTAACGGGAGCAACAAATGGGTAAAAATCAGTTTTGAGAAAAATGCATTTAATGTATACAGTAACCTGTTTTAATAATAAATTATGGAAGTATATACTTAAAATTCACCACATTTATAGATTATGCCTTCCTCCTCCTCGTCTTTTAATAATTTTCCTTTTTTAATAATTTAAATTTTTCTGGCAATTTTTGCATTTGGCATTGAATGCCGCTGAGATTCATTTATTCTGTCTTTCTCGAACTCAACAAATGCTCTAACTGAATTTATGCCCTAATATATATTCCAACAAACTTAAGGATATTCAGTAATCCTATAAAATCTTCGATAAAATGTATTAAGAACATAATTGCCCCTAATCAGAAGACATCTTTAGGTTCAAATTTTCACAAAACGCCATTGAAACTCTCTATTAATTTTTGCTATTAATTAATGTTATTAATTTTTCTGTGCAAAAGATTTTCTGTATTTAAAACTAAATTTAAGTTCTTACAAATTTGTAACATGCTTTTGGCTCTATAAATCGGCCGTTCATGTTGTTTAAATGTCCACTTCCGCCTCACCGATCATAGCGAAAATATTAAGATCTTGACTTCTAATTAACGTAGAGACAAAAGTAAACCTGTTTTGTATAGCTCAAAAACTGGTCTATGCAATAAAATTTTTTTTTACAAAATGTCATACTTAGAGAAAACAGTCCTTTTCAACATGTTCGGATACCTTAAATATTTTTTTAAATAACAGTAGTTGCACTTATTTATTTATTTAATATTATTTGTTTGTTAAGTAGTTCAACTGAACATTTTAAATCTTTTACTGATGTGATCAGATTAACAAAGGAGAGGTTCTGAGGTTATGTACAAATAGTGAAATTTTTTTATCGAACTTTTCTGCCCGAATACTAGGAGGCAACTTCAACATCGTGATGTGACAAAGTGGTCACGAGGACCTCCATATCATATTTCGGAATAAATTCTTTAATTTATAAATTTGAAAAGTTAGAATTAATATGAACTAGTTTGGACGAGCGCAATGAAGCTCTAACATCACGAAATTTGGTATTTAATGATTTTTTAAAAATAATTTAATTAATTAAAAATAATATTTATATTATATATGGGATAACTGAAGAGTATATTAATGGAATTATGTTGCACGTGCCTTAAACTATGGAGACTGATAAACCATTTTGCTTGGTTATTGAGAAAAATAAAAATTCCAGATTTCACGCGCGTAGCCTACTGTAAATCCGATGGGTTAAAGCTTAACAATAATGAAAATTGGATCTATTAACCAGATAGCATGTGCATAAAAAACAGAGGCGGCGACAGCAGGGGGGTAGGGGGCATTTGCCTCCCTGTCGGTAGCCTCTTGCCCCCCGTCAGCGAGATATATAGTTTCGTCGGCAAAAATGTTTACCATTTCAGGATGGTTGCAGAGAGCTGCGCATTATCGAATATGATTATTTAAAAACCTCCTTGAAATTAATATATTATAAACAATCGAAATATCCAAGTAGAGGTTAAATTGTTTAGACTCTATATGGCAAAATATTCCGATTGAGTGGTAGATCAATAATATGTCGTACTTTCATAGACAATTTTTGATAGACCTAAAAATTGAAAATAATGGATGTCGAAGACATATGTTAAGCAGATTTTCAGACATCTGATTCAAATGTCGTTCATTCAGCTAATAATTTGTACTGCTTTTGACAATATAATCGACAAAGGTGATAAGCCAATTTATCGACAATTTTTGATCAGTCGACTATAAACTCAATGCGACGAGTGTCGAAGAAGTCTGCAAATTTCAGACATTTGATTAAATAGTCGTTCATTTAACTTGTAATTTGCACTTATTTTGGCAATATATCCGACAAATGAATGAGATATCACATAACATTTTTTTACAAATGTACAATGAAAGGTATGGCCAGTATCTGAATAAAAAAAAGAATCTAAATAATACTTGATTTTCTTTAATTAAATGTGAAATTATTTTGGGTTATTTTGAAGCCAAATGAGAGATATTGTGCTCGCCCCCCTGACGGCAAATTCCTGCCGCCGCTTCTGATAAAAAATTAAATAAAGAGATGGAAAAAGTCGTCATAAAAGTTCATTCTTAGAAAAAGAATCATTGCTTGAAATTTTATCGAAAAATTATTAACAGCTTCAACAGCGAGAAGTTGAAATATGTATGCATATTTCTCTTTCTACAAGCAACAGAAGGACCGAACAAGGGAAAGGGATGGCACGTGATCATAATAGGCTGCGAGTGCTTCGGGCTCTTTTCTTTTTAGAAATTTCAATAGAGTTGTATTGGGGGAGATTACCTATTGTGGGATTATTCAGGGTTTTCAGGTTACTCGAAGAAATTTTCCGCTAGCTAACGGGGGAATGAAATAGGGGAGCGCTAAAAGCTTTCTCTATCGCCGTGAATTTGAGACTCTGAGCGGCTAGCCCACTGGGGAATCCTGTCGATACGGCTTCATTCAGTGGTGGGATGGTCGGCTGTACACAAGAAGCCCACTGGAGGAGAATTTAGAAGGGTGAGCTCGGCTGCGCAACTTATCTATGATACAACGGGGATGATGAGCCGGTGTACCGGGCGGCGTTACCAAAATTCAATCGGACAGCCGGAAAGCGACATGTTCGCTATATGTTTTTTTAAAAATGATTTTGTTTGTTTATTATCATGTAAGAACATGATGTTGTTTTTCGGATGAGGTTTTTGGCGTCAACAAAAATCTGTGGGCGAAAAATAAAAATTTTAATCCATAATCGAAAAATAAAAATTTTATTATCTGCACGAGCATCTCAAAAATTCAGCTTTTAATAACGCGTTGCCATTGCATTTAAAAAGCTCTGATTTAAAAAAATAAGTTACTTGCTACAGCCAATAAAACCTAGAACAAATGTCATTTTGAGCACGTGATCAGGGTTTGACTAAGGCAGGGGTATACGGGGCAGCTGCCCAGGGCCCCAACATAAGTGAGGCTCCCAAATCGAATAGAAATTTTATTTTACGCTTCCTTCTTTAATGAATGTTCTTCATTACTAAAGTAGTGAAGCAGAGGGGGGGGACAAAGATGTTTTTGCAACGGCCCCCAACTGGGCTAAGTCGGGCCCTGCGCGTGATTATAGGAAATGAAATAAATAGGAAATGTGCTATTTTTTGAACAATCAATTTGATACAAAGTTTTTTGGATCGTTTGCAATACTAAAAAGTGACTCGTTCAATGAAACAATTAAAGTGAATAAAAAATATAATTTAACTTGCACGAGCAAGTAGTGCTTGTCCGTTCAAGAAATTATGCTCTGATATGATACATTGAAATATGCATAGCAGATTTCATTTTAGTCTTTATTTATTCTCACTGCTGTGCATCCGAGGATTTTTCATTATTATTTTGTTTTTATTTGCACCTTCTTCATATCGCATTTAAAATCTGATTATCTATACGTAGCGAAAGATACTAGTATGAATTCTGTCCCACGGTAAGAACTATATTTACGTCACTAGATATAATAATGCATGTTAGATGGCAAAATAAGTACTTAACTTGCTTGAGAATATTTTTCCAATTTTGGAAGGGGGTCCCCTTCATTTTTGTGAGTCTTTTTTTAAAAATCTCTCTCTCTCTCTCTCT
>JAOUZG010049220.1:0-15262 GCA_026289955.1 Argiope argentata
GAAAAACAAATTTCAAAAGAAAAATGATTACAAAATCCATCGATAGCAGCGTTCTTGACGCTTCTGAATTACCAATGAGTCACAACGGAGGCATGGGAAAATGAATCACTAAAATTTCATCCACATTCGTGCGTTAACAAAAATACATATACAGCAATGAATGACACGCGATTTGAAACTCACAGAAAATATTTATTTTTATTTTTAATCAGTATAAGCGGTTTATTGTCCATGAGCAATATTATAATTCCACTAATCTTCTATTTACATGTTGTATTGCATCGGCAGTTTCTGTTTATTTTCATTTTTATTATATTTTATTCCATCTAGCTCATTCTGTTTATTTTTATTTTTATTATATTTTATTCCATCTGTTTCATTCCGTTTATTTTTATTTTTATTATATTTTATTCCATCTATTCATTCTGTTTATTTTTATTATATTTTATTCCATCAGGTTCACTCTGTTTATTTTTATTTTAATTGTATTATATTCCATCTAGCTCATTCTGTTTATTTTTATTTTTATTATATTTTATTCCATCTATTCATTCTGTTTATTTTTATTACATTATATTTTATTCCATCTACATAATTCTGTTCATTTTTATTTTTATTATATTTTAATTCATCTACTTCATTCTGTTTATTTTTATTACATTATATTTTATTCCATCTACATAATTCTGTTTATTTTTATTTTTATTATATTTTAATTCATCTATTTCATTCTGTTTATTTTTATTACATTATATTTTATTCCATCTATTTCATTCCGTTTATTTTAATAATTACATTTTATCCCATCTAGTTCATTCTGTTTATTTTTATTTTTATTATATTTTATTCCATCTACATAATTCTGTTTATTTTTATTTTTATTATATTTTAATTCATCCACTTCATTCTGTTTATTTTTATTTTATTATATTTTATTTCATCTACTTCATTCTGTTTATTTTTATTTTTATTATATTTTATTCTCTTTAGTTCATTCTGTTTATTTTTATTTTTACTATATTTTATTCCATCTAGTTCATTCTGTTTATTTTTATTTTTATTATATTTTATTCCATCTAGTTCATTCTGTTTATTTTTATTTTTATTATATTTTATTCCATCTAGTTCATTCTGTTTATTTTAATTTTTATTATATTTTATTCCATCTAGTTCATTCTGTTTATTCTTATTTTATTCCATACTAGCCGCCTTTGGCAACCAGTCGGTTCGCCAATATTAATGACGACTAAAGGGTTCAATCAATTTTTTTTATATATAACTTGATCTCATAATAAGTTTTTTAGCAAAATAGTTTTAAGCTTCAGATTTCGATAGTCATATAATTCACTTATTCTATTATGTAGGCCTTAAGCAGTTCCTGATCTTTGAAATCCACATCTGTCTCTGATTTTCTATCAGTGCACGTGAAATTCAGTTTTAAATTAAGGTGGAAATGATGAAACTTCAATTAATAAAAAGACCTGTTTACTCAACCCAAGCATGTCTTTAAATAAAACTAATAACTGAAAGCAGAGAAGTCCGACATTGAAGTTTTATGTTCACTAAAGAAATTGAAATATTCATTTTTTTTGTATGATATAAAATATCTCAAAGAATTATTCAGCAAACATTTCACAGATTAAATGAAACATTCAGTTTTTAATTTCATTTTTAGATGTATATAAATGCTCTCAACAATAATCTTTTTTTTGGTTTATCAAAAAATTACGGTTTAAATTCCTTTAGTCTTATAGATACATATTCTGTAAAATATTCTTAATATTTCAACTTCTAAATAAATAAATAAACATTTCTATCTTCTGCGATCAAATCTGGCTGATTTTTTCAGCTCTGAATATTACAAGTTTAGAACAATCAGCATTTTCATAATCTAGACCAATTATTCTAGATAAACCCTGATCGGCTTCTTTGAGATCTTGATAAAGTGATCCAAAATCGCCAGTTTTTGTCAAACAGTAATATTGAAATTTTAGATCGATCAGCTTTGATGATTGATTTAGTTGATTGGAGTGCCATTTTTTTTTAATTTTAAGGACTTATTGTCTCTAGAATAATTTGTTTGATAAGATTATATATTAAAAAATTTAAAAGTCGTGATTCATCAGCACTTTCCTCCTCAATCTACTAATTACATATTTCACTTAGACCATTTGTTAAGAGATGTATGCCTATGACAAAAAGTTAACAAATTAGATGTTGGGCTCCGATTACAGAAGATACCTTGTAGATGTTAAGCCATATTTGCCTTAATTAAAACGGTTTAATTGGATTAGCAATATATGTATAGTAAAATACTATAGAAAACGTTTCCATCCATTTATTTTCAAAAACATCATGTTTCATATTTCTTTCATTTTATGCAGACACGTGCCGAAAAATGACATTTTTATATGTTTAATTTGGAATGATTGTTGATTTATTTTTTCTGATTTGAGAAAATGCTATTGTTTTGGTTAGAAAGTTTTGATGTCCTGAAATATGTGGATAAAAAATATTTTTAAATGCTTTTACAAATTTTGCATTGTTAATTATTACGTATGTTTGTTTGAAAGAAGATGCGTTTTCAAATAGCGGTCCTGCTTTTACCAGTATAACTTATATATTACGTGTGCTTCGTTGAAAGAAGATGCGTTTTTATTTCGCATGATTCATTAAAATGCGGAGATAAATTACAATCACGAAGGCGAATTCTTTGATTTACACAATATATCTTCTCCACATAAGTCAAAGTAATAATTCAAAACATGTCTAATGGTTTTAAAAATTAAAAAAAAAAAAAAACGAATGCAAAAATATTTTACTTCTACTTATTATCAAATGCTTTTTGTTCGTCGTTTCTTTGAAACGACGTCTTCTTCTAATTTGTTTAAGATTTCTTGCTTTTAAATAATTAATTTCGAACTCAGAAGATTATCGTTTGGTGCTTTTCTAAAACTTCTTTTTCAGTTTTAACTGTCGCACTTCTGTAATATATTTTAATTTTAATTTTGTTTTTTTATTTATTTTAATTCTTTAATTGAATTAATAATTTTGTTATTGCAAACGATCAAGAAAAATTTTCTCTTGCATTTATTGTTTAAAAAATATCACAATTCCAATTTATTTCATTTCATATAATCAAGTGATGAAAATTAAATTTTTCTGCTTTATTTTTGGAAGTAATTGACTTTTTAAAAAAAATCAGAACTTCTGAAAATGTGATGGCAACATTTTATTACAAGCTAATTTTTTTTTTTTTTTTTTGAGAGAGAGAGAGAGAGAGAGAGATAGAGAGATCTTCATGAAGACAAAATTTTATTTTTATTTTATGGGAAATAAATTGTTGAAAAATACGATTAAAACAAATGTTTAAAAATTCATTAAAAATGGAATTTAACTGTACTTGATTTTAATTTATAATAAGTTCGATTGCACCTCATTTATAAACAAATGGAATTAAAATTAAGTAAGTTTGAAATCCAACGGGAAAAAAATCTCCGATTCCGGTACTTTTTAAATAGTCCATAGGTCCTCCCTCCACCGGAATCTATATTAACCAAATATAAAGTTAAACAGTACTTGATTTTATCTATATAAATAAAAATGAATCGCCAAGTGTGTTGCCAAGCGCAAAATTCGAGAACTACTCGATCAAACGACTCTTTTCTTATTTTCCCGCCAAAAATATTCATTTCCCCACCGCAGATGAGAATAACTTTGGTTTATTTTTTTCCCATGCTAATGAGGTTAGTCTTAAAATATATTCGACCTATTATTTCAAACGATTCTACTTATTTTTTTAAATTTTGAGGCATTTCAAATTTAGCATTGTTAATTAATCTATCTTTTGCATTCATTCTGAAATACTTTCGAATTAAAACAAAACAGAATAAAGGAAATTAAAAATTTCTAATCTATATTGCGTTACCCCAACTAGTGTAGAAAATTCATTAATTTTCGTTGCCCCAATTGAAGTTGAAAATTTAAGCCTTTTCAGTGTGTTTAATTATTGACAACTGCGCTTTTATTTTAATTAAAAGTTTTAAAAAATATGTGTGTATTAATGCCATAGCTATCTCAATCTCGATCGATAAATAAAATAGATTTGATTTGATTTTTAAAAAAAATATGGACTTGTTTTGTTGTTTTGCTTTATTTCAGGTCCACACTGTAAATAAACTGTTTTTAAGTTAATTGTGTGCTTCATGCGTACAAAGTCGTGGGTAAAAGCTAGTTTGTAATAAATTCGATTGCACGTCCTTCATAAATAAAAAGAAGAACAAAATAAAATTAAATATATTTCAAAATCCTATGGGAAAAAAGTGAATTCTGGTACTCGTTAAAACAGTGGGGCCCATAGGCAGTAAGTTGCCTACTTTGATTGTTTAATAACCCGACCTAACCACTCTTTATTTTGCTTTAATTTTTTCCCCATCTAAGCTGTATGTGATAGAGTTGGTGTTTGTATCTTCTCAAACTTTTCTACTTGCGGTTTCGAGTTGAACTTTACAGTTTTTGGATAAACTGGGCTGGCATCGGAAACGATAAAAAAAAAGAATTTTTATTGTCTCTGCTTAAAATTTACTTTGACAGGCTTTGCCAAAATCAAGTAAAAACACGTATTCTAATATATTTTGGGGATATAGTTGTTGGTTGCTTTCTTCTTACAGCCCATTTGTTTTCAATTCCTTCTAATAGCTCACACTCTCCCTATAAATATTTATCTTGTTCGAATTTTCGATCGTTAATAAAATACTTTTTATTCATCCAATCAAATTCAATTATATTTTAGTAAACTTTTAGTGGATGACATTTGATGTTATTGCAGGTTTTTCATTCATTAATTTTTTTTATTTATTATTGAAAAACTAATTTTTTAGCTGAAACTTCATTTCCTCGCCGCCAAATAAGTAACGAATTCGGTTTGTTTTTCCCCACACTAATGAGGTAAGACTTAACATGTTATCGGCCTATGATCTTAAACGACTCTATTTATTTTCTTAATGTTTGATGCATTCAAAATTAAACATTGTTAATTCATCGATTTTTCGGATTCGTTTTGAAGTATTAATAGTTAAAATAATACAGAATAAAGAAAATTAGAATTTTCTAATCTGTATAGCGTTGCCCCAAATGGTGTAGAAAATTCATGCATTTTACATTGCCATAATTGACTTTGAACTCTCAATTGGCGTTGAAAGCTCAATGCAAGTATAATTTTTGATCAATTATTTATAGTAATTATAATCGTTAAGCTGGGGTAATCTGGTTGGTAGGGAGTTGGATTCGCATCCCTTGGACTGCGAGTTCGAACACTATATATATAGAAAGGAGAATGGAAAATTGCCAGGAAATTCGCTTTCTATTTTGCCGCTTAATATAGTGATCTCTCATATTTATATACTTAATCTTATTAATTGTAATTATTTAAATAAAAAGTAACTAAAATAATTTTTTTCTTTGTTAACATCAGTAGGAATTGATTTTAAAAAATTGTTTTTTTATGTTACTTGTTTTATCGTTGCTTTTAGGATTAGTTACGCAGAAGAAAGGAATCGGCAAAATTCCAGAATAGCAAACAATTCTATCCTCAAGCCCCTTCCCCTCCCTTTCACAGAGCAGCATTCTTTTTCTTTTTGTTCCTTTTCACCATTAGAACCCCCAGTTACCATTCAAAGGATTTATTTACCTTTCCCAGTTTCAGGTGGTATGCTCTCACTATCTTGTCTACTACTTGCCATCTTCACGGTGCATACGCAGGTGTTTTCACGACCACCCGCGCTGTGGAACATATTTTCAGATGGGCATTTCCGGCTTCAGGGAATGAATTCTAAGAACGGGGAAGGGTTTTCTAGGAATGGGAAGGGTGGGAAAGTTTTCCTGTGTCACTGAATGAAACAGAAAGGAATGCTGTTTTTCGAATTCAGTAGATACTAGCTTTTACCCGCAACTTCGTACGTCCGCATGGAAATGTTGATGTATAAGAACTGGCAGTCTAATCACAATATAAAATGCTATCAAAACCGTATGCATGCATAAATTTTCAACGTCAATCGGAGCAACGCAAAGATGTGAATTGTAAGCACCAGCCGGGGTAACGCAATGTAGATTAGAAAATTTTAATTTCAATTAAGCTGTTTTATTTTTATTCAAAATCACTTCTGAAGGAATCAAAAGTTCTATTAATTAACAATGTTTAATTTTAAATTTATCATACACTACGAAAATAAACAGAATCTTTTGAAATAACCGGTCGAAAAATATTACGTCTATCATTAACGTCGGGGGAAAAAAACTACTTAAAAGCTTTGTACTGGAAATTATAAAGGTACTTTTAAAAATTAAATCGAAAATGGTGAAAATAGGCAAAAGGAATATGTACAGCAAGAAAAAAAATCAAGAGAAATGAACAGGAAATATCGAATTATATTAACAAAAGAACAGCGTAAGAAAAAAAAATTAATAAACCATCCTTTAGAACAGTAAGATAATATTAAAATAAAAAACAGAAACAAAAAAAAACACGATTAGATTTTTTTAATTTTTTTTTTGTTCTCACGAAAAATACACAATAAATCACAAAGAATTCCATTAGATAAGATAATATTAAAATAAACACCGGAAATAGAAAAATAAAAACAAACGATTCAAAAAGCTCAGGCAGATGTTTTCAGATTTTTTATTTATTTTTTGGTGGAAAATTTAGTTTTTAATTAATAAAAAATTAGCCACTCAATTAACGAGAATAAACATTAGCCTATGTTCTTCTGTAGACTATAATCTATCTCTGTGCTTAATTTCATGCAATTTCCTTCAGCTCTTCTGGCGTGATTGACTAACATCATCCATCCATGCATTCAAACTTTCACATTTATAATAGTAATCACAGAGAAGGGTATTTTTCTCTGTGATAGTAGTATAGATTTTGAGAAAAATATCCAAGAGGGTTTCTCTTCAATCCTTGCTTGATAAAAGTGCAGATATGACGGGGGTGGGTTTGAATCTGCACACAGATTTTGGGTTACTTCATTTCCAAAGATTGGTTTCTATATTTAATGCAAGTTTATAATGTATATGAAATTGCTGCATGTCAAATTTTATATAAGTCAATAGCATGTTTGTATTAACGAGTTTACATTCACGTTCAAACAGATGTACAGACAGACATATAGTCATTTCTGTGACACAGTTACAAATCATAAATTGATACAGATCTGTAAATCGCCAAAAACAGTAGCCACAGTTCCATCCATTTTATTCAATTTATAAAAAATAAGAAGGTGAAAAAAATTTATGTCTGTCAGTTTCGAACTTTTTTATTTAATACCTTAAGAGCTTTTCCGAAACTCTTAACGCTAATAAATTGATAATTAGTCTAAAGCTCTTGGATAAGCGGGTATTTTTAGTATCACCATTTGATGTATAATATTGTAATAAAAGCCAATAAATTTATCAATCAAAATAAAATTTTATTCATAGTAGTCAGGATAAAAGAAATCTTTATCTTTACTTATAATAAAGCACAATGTGTGTGTGTAGTGTCTGTTGGCGATGTACAGGCCAGACCGTTCAGCCTACAGCTACCCAATTTGGTATATGTATACCTTGGGTGCCGGGAATGTGCACCTCGGAGCCCTTTTTTTGAATTTTTAATTAAAATTTTAATTAATTAAATAATAAGCCAAATTTTGACGTTTTTTCGCTATAACTTCTGAAAATATTACAGCACAAAATAGATTTTTGCATCATTTTAAAGTACAAAAAATTAGCTTTTCAATGATACTAATGTTTTGACCTATAAATTAAAACTCTATTTTTAATGAATTTTTAAACATTTAATTTAATCGGGCTTTTTTTCACCAATAAAATAAAAATAAACAAAACAAAAATAAAATTTTATCTTCACGAGGATCTTAAAAAAAAATCAGCTTTTAATAAAATGTTGCCATCATATTTTCAGAAGTTCTGATTAAAAAAAATTGATAACAACCAAAAATAAAACTAAAATATAATTTATATCACGTGATTATATAAAATGGAATAAATAGGAAAAGCGATATTTTTTAAACAATAAATGCGAGAGAAAATTTTTCTTGATCGTTTGTAATATCAAAATTAATTCAATTAATGAATTAAAAATACAAAGTAAAAACATATTACAAAAATGCGACAGTTAAAACTGAAAAAGAATTTTTATAAAAGCACCAAACGATAATCTTCTGAGAGCGAGATTAATTATTTAAAAACAAGAAATCTTAAACGAACTTTGACGTCATTTCAAAGAAACGACGAACAAAAAGAAATTAATAATCAGTAGTAATAAAATATTTTTACATTCTTTTTTTAATTTTTAAAACAAGAAGACATGCTTTGAATTGTTACTTTTACTTATGTGAAGAAGATATTTTGTGCAAATCAAAGAATTCGCCTTCGTGATTGTAATTTATCTCCGCATTTTAATGAATCATGCGAAATAAAAACGCACCTGCTTTCAACGAAGCACACGTAATATATAAGTTATACTGGTAAAAGCAGGTCAGCTATTTGAAAATGTATCTTCTTTCAAACAAGCATACGTAATAATCAATAATGCAAAATTTGTAAAAGCATATAAAACTATTCGGAGACATCAAAATTTTCATCATGTTCTCAAATGAGAAAAAATAAATCAACTATCATTCCAAATTAAACATATAAAAATGTCATTTTCGGCACGTATCTGTATAAAATGAAACATGATATTTTTGGAAAATAAATGGATGGAAACGTTTTCTATGATATTTTACTATACATATATTACTAATCCAACTAAACAGTTTTACTTAAGGCAAATATGGCTTAACATCTACAAGGCATCTTCTGTAATCGGAGCCCAACATCTAATTTCTTAATTTTTTGGGGAAAGACATAAATCTCTTAACAATTGGTCTGAGTGAAATATATAATTATAGATTTAGGGAAAAAATGTTGATGAATTAGATTTTTACATACATCATCTGCTCTGTGAATCATATTTAACAAAATATTCTTGAGACAATAAGCCCTTACAATCATCAAAGCTGATCGACCTATGAAAATTTCAATATAAATATTCGATAAAAACTGGCGATTTTTGATCACTTTATCAAGATATCAAAGAAGCCAATCAGAGTTACTCTAGAATAATTGGTCTAGATTATGAAAATGGTAATTGTTCTAAACTTGCAATATTCGGAACTGAATAAATCAGCCAGATTTGAAGAAGATAGAAATATTTATTTTTTTATTTAGAAGCTGAAATATTAAGAATATTTTACAAATATGAATCTATAAGACCAAAGGAATTTAAACCATAATTTTTTATAAACCTAAAAAAATGTTATTATTGAAAGCATTTATATAAATCTAAAAATAAAATAAAAAACTGAAGGTTTCAATTAACCCGTGAAATTTTTGTTGAATAATTCCTTGAGATCTTATAAATTATTAAAAAAAATTATAATGTTTCAATTTCTGTATTGAACATAAAACTTCAATGTCGGACTACTCTGCTTTCAGTTCTTAGTTTTATTTAAAGACATGCTTTAATTGAGTAAAAATTTCTTTATATTAAATGCACTTCAATCATTTCCACTTTACTTTAAAAGTGAATTTTACGTGCACTGATAGAAAATCAGAGAGAGATGCGGATTTCAAAGATCAGAACTGCTTAAGGCCTACATAATATTATACGTGAATTATATGACTAGCGAAATTTGAAGCTTCAACATATTTTGCTTAAAAACTTATTATGAGACCAAGTTATATAAAAAGTTATTTAACCCTTTAGTCGGCATTAATATTGGCGAACCGACTGGTCGCCAAAGGCGGCTAGTAAAAAATAAGAAAAAGAAGAAAAAAATAATGTCTGTCTGTTTCAAACTTTTTTTATTTAATGTCTTATGAGCTTTTTCGCAATTCTAACACTATTTAATGATAATAAATTGATTATTGGCCTAAAACTCTCGGATAAGCGACTAGTTTTAGTATCACCATTTGATATATAATATTTTAATAAAAGCAAATAAATTTATCAATCAAAATAAAATTTTATTCATACTAGTCAGGATAAAAGAAATAGTAAAATAAAGATAAAAATAAAATCTGCCATGTATATTTCGATGTATCATGTCAGAACATAACTTTTTGAAAGGTCAAGCACCACGTGCAAGTTAAATTATGTTCTTATTCATTTTAATTGTTTCATCGAATGAGTCCCTTTAGTATTGCAAACGATCCAAAAAACTGTCTCTCATTTATTATTAAAAAAATATCACATTTCCCATTTATTTCATTTCATATAATCACGTGCCCAAAATGAGATTTTTCTAGGTTTTATTTGTTGTAGCCATTAACTTATTATTTTTTTAATCAGAGTTTTTGAAAATGAAATGGCAACTCGTTATTAAACGCTGATTTTTTTTAGATGCTCGTGCAGATATTAAAATTTCAATTTTTCGCCTACGGTTTTTTTAAAGCCAAAAACCTCATTTCCAAAACAACATCATGTTCTGGCATGATAACAAGCAAATGATATTTCGACTGGATTCATTAAAAAACTATAAAAATTCTACAATTTAAGAGAAGAAGAAAAAATATCAAACAGTTAAAGAAATTGGAATAATTTTAAAAGACAGTTTTTGACCTATAAATATAAATTTTAAATTTGTTGCATTTTCTCTAAATATTAGAGTCGGAAATAAAATCGTCTGCAGGAAAAAACTTTAACATTAAAATTAGCAATAACACGGAAAGATATATGTGATTAAATGGTGAAATCGATTTAATATTTCAGTAAAAAATGGAATTATTAAAAATAATCTTTAAATTACATTTAAAAATTGAGAAAAATTATTTGGGAAAAAGCGATTTTTTAATCCCACAAATGAATGTTAAAATTTTTGCTTTCTTTCTCCATGTAGTAAAAATAAAATCGAAAAATTAATTTTAAAAATAGATAAAAATGTATGGAAATAAAGTGGATGTTATTGAAGAAGTGGTTTTTAAAATTTTAAGGTAATGTAAAAAAAAAAACTTTTAAGCAGTGATTTGTTGAGAAGTTATGATGAAAAAAAAATTATTGCTTTTTAACTCCCATTTCATTTGTTTTATGTTCATAAAAACTTTTTAATAGCGCTAATATATATATATATATATATATATATATATATATATTACAATACATTTTAGATAATTTTGTAATTTGTTTATTTCAATACACAAATAAAGGGGAAAATAAATTTTAAAAATGCATGTGTTACATATTTTTTTGTAAGCGGGTATCAATTCTTGAAGAAAAACAGGCGCTGGCTAAAACTATTTATAGTATAAATAAGATACTCACTTATCTAAGTACTTTTATATTTATGGGAAAATAAAATGCGTCTAAGATTTATTCCGCAATTTTTTTCTTTGATATGTCACTCGCTTCCGACGGAGGGAATACAAAATGTCATATAACATATTTGAACAATTTTGACAGCTGAAGTTTATTTGTTTATTTACTTACTAGCCGCCTTTGGCGACCAGTCGGTTCGCCAGTATTAATGCTCGCTAAAATTTTCATATAATATTTTATGTAGCTGTATCTCATAACGGGTTTTTCACCAAAATATATTTAAACCAAACAAATTTTGATAGTCATATAATTCATTTATGATATTATTTATTATTATTTTCTTCAGATGATCTGTTCACTGTACTGCTCATCTTTCTCTTTCTATCCGAGCAATGATTGTCCCGGAATTGATATTTTACTTAAATGTTGGAAGGAGAGGTCTAAAATTCTATGTTTTTACAGAATAATGAGATTCAAATTTTTATAAATGTAAACACACTAAACAAATAAAGACACAATTGATTTTCAGGAGATGCGAAAGTTTAAAAACAGCTTGGAAAATGCCGCTCACAGAGGAAATAATGGTCACACATACACACCCTTCTTTTCTTTATTTTTCTATTCTTTTTTTCTTTACTAATTTTTTTCTACAAACCCTTTTTGCACTCTGTTATTCTTTTTTTTCTTTATTTATTACTTTATTATTACTTTATTTCGAGCAGGCATAGATTAAATATCCATACAGACTAATAATAAAAGCAAGAATTTTCTTTCTTTTTTAAACATCCCGTTATCTATGAATGAAAACCAACTGACTTCGCGTATTTCTCTCTAAATAAATCATAATTCATTACTTCCTGCTATCTCACTCGGCGTGGGGGAAGGAAGTGAAGATTTTTGGCGGGAAAGTAAGAAAAGTGTCGTTTTAACCATTTTCCTCGCAGTTTTTTCATTTTTTCTCTCCATAAGAACCATCCTCGTGTCTTAACGAAAATATTTTTAAAAAATAGGCCGAATCGGTGGAGCCGTTCTCTAGTTTTGCGCTTAGCAACGCATTTCGAGTTCCATTTTTATTAATTAGATTATTATTATTGTTGTTATTACTTTACTTTTCTTTTAAAAAACAAAAACGTTATAGATTTGTAACATACATACTAACAAAAATTAAAATAAAAGAAATTACAAGTGTACAATTCGACTTAAAAGTGTGGTACCAAATTTGAAGCTTAGGGCATTTAAAAATCTATATATTAGAAAATTCGACTTAAAAGTGTGGTACCAAATTTGAAGCTTAGGGCATTTAAAAATCTATATTTTAGAAAATTTTGGGGATTAAACAAAAGTAGCATATATCATTAAAACTTTAATAAAGTAAAAGGTTTTAAATCGCCCCCCCCCCCACAAATGCTTTTTTCTTTGAATGATAGGATAAAATTCTATTTTAAAAAATTATATTATTTGAATGTAAAACTAGTAGAATCGAAGTTTCCGAAGACGGAAATATTTGCTCATATAAAAGTTCTTTATACGTCAATATCTGAGAGCAGATGAAATAAGGATTAAAATGGAATCTGCTACACATATTTCAATGTATCAAGTCAGAACATCATTTCTTAAAACGACCAAGCACCAAGTGCTCGTGCAAGTTAAATTATATATATATATATATATTTCATTTTACTTGTTTTCATTCAATGAGTCACTTTAGTATTGCAAACGATCTGAAAAACGTGGTCTTGCATTAATTATTTTAAAAAAATATCCCCTTTCCTGTGTATTTCCTTTCGTATAATCACGCTCTCAAATTGACATTTTTCTAGGTTTTATTTGCGGTAGTCGCTAACTTCGTTTTTTAAAATCAGAGCCTTTGTAAATGCAATGGTAATACGTTATTAAAAATCGATTTTTTTTTTTAGATGCTAGAGCCGATAGTAAAATTTTTATTTTTTGCCTACGGATTTTTGCAAACGCCACAAACCTCATCCACAAGATAACATCATGTTCTGACACGATAAAAATGCAAAGAGTATTCGTAAATTGATATGGGATGTTACTCTCCTCTCAGTTAGCTGAATCATATACAATTAATACAATACGTTATCATATACAATTAATTCCACTCTTTAACCTTCCTCATTTCCCAGCTCATTACCTGCACAAATTCATTTCTTCGTTCCGTTCTCGTGTCTTAGATACGAGAACGGGACGTCTTCCAAAAAGGAACGGAATCCTTCTTTCCAAAGTTATGTGAAAGAAGGATTTTTTCCTTTAGAAATACGTCCCCTTTTCCTGAGCACATCCCTGAGCACAAAAGCGACTCTTTTGTGCTGAGTATAATGGCTAAACGCCATTATTATCTAACAAGCACTTCCCTCCGTTAAGCTGCTTAATTGTTTTCAGAATGCCACTTTTGTAGTATTCTCGAAATTGAGTATTTATTATCTTGCATAAACAAGATATGTAAAATTTCCAAAACCGCCAAAAATAAATAAATAAATAAAATTGGTTTCCAAATAAAATTATTCGGTTCAAATTCTCATTTTAATTTAATACATTTTCTACTGTCCTATTATTCAATTCAGTTAAAATAGATTTATTTTGCGTAGTTTATTTATCCTTCAAGGCGTTTAATCACGAGGATCAATTAAAAGCAATATATATATTTGAGTTTTTAAAAATCTAAAGGTTTGAAACTAAAAACAAGTAATATAAAAAAAAATTATGTCGATTCCTACTTAGGTCATGAAAAAAATTATTTCGGTTTCTTTTTATTAAATAATTACAATTAGCAGGGCCCGACTTAGACTAGTTGGGACCTGGGGCAAAAACTTCTTTGGGGCCCCGATCTGCTTCACTAATTTAGCAATGGAGAAGATTCATTAAAGAAGGAAACGTAAAATAATATTTCTATTCGATTTGGGGACCCCAAATTATGTGGGGCTCGGGGCAACTGCCCCCTTAGTCAGGCCCTGACAATTAACATCAATAATTTAACAAAAAATATATACCTGGCCAAAACAAAATAAAGTCCGTATACGTTGAAAAATAGAACACACTGCGCGTGCGTGAATTTTTAATACCAATCGAGGCAACGGAAATGCTTGGATTTTCTACGTCAGTTGGGGTAACGCTATACAGATTTTTAAAAAATTTAATTTCCATTATTGTGTTTTATTTTAATTCGAAAGTATTCAAAATGAATCTGATAAATCGATTAATTAACCATGTTTAAATTTAAATGCATCAAACTCTAAGGAAATAAATAGAATCGTTTGAAACAATCGGTAGGAAACAGGCTAAGCCGAACCTCATTAGAGTGGGGAAAACCAAACTGAAGTCTCACTTACTTGGCGGTGTTGAAATGAAAATTTTTATCGGGAAAATTAATTTTTGAAAATTAATTAATAAAAAATAAATCTAATTAAGGAATTAATATTTGAAAAACTGTATTAATATCCAGTGCCATCCACTACAAGTTTAAAGTATGTATGCACTTGAACTTGAGCGGATGGATAAAAAGCATTTTATTAACGGTTGAAAATTTAATTAAGATACATTTTTATATATAGGGAGAGTGTAAACCAATAGCAGAAATTGAAAGAAAAGAAATTGTTTCTTAATAAATGAATGTAAATCAGTATTTTTGTTTTCCTATTCTCAAATACTAATGCTCATTGCGGATTAAAATACTTTCGATAGTTGGAATTTACATTATGAGGCCTTCTTTTAAAAAGATAATCTATTTGTTAGCACTAGTTAAAAATGTTAATATTTCTTACAGATTGATGTTTATTTTCATTAATTTACTGAATATACATATTTTTATTTATCAATTACTAGTCGATTTAGGTGACTTACGGGTTCGCCGAATGTGATATATATATATATATATATATCACATTCGGC
>JAOUZG010049227.1:0-14397 GCA_026289955.1 Argiope argentata
ATTACAATAATTGTTTTTAACTCTAGGCAATTTTGCAATCCGATTTATAAATTCTAAAATTCAGTTTATCTTCTTAAAAGAAGCTTTCTTTCTAAATTTTAAATTCCAAAAAGAATTTCTATAATAATCTTTCGAATGTCCAAATTTAGAAGCTACAAAATCCAGCTGATCTTTCTAAACCAGAAGCTTTATCTTCTGCAAGAGAATTTCTTTTAAACCCAAGTCACGTTTCAAAAATATCATCTATAATCCCTTCCAGAATTTGTAACTCAGTACCATTGTATTGCAGTGGAAAGCGATCGAAATATATGAGCGGGAAATTACCTCGAAAAATAATCTTCTCTCTCTCGGTACAATCGAAAAGTAAATCACGTTGCTTGTTCCAAAAGTGTTCTAAGAATCTTTTAAAACTACAACTATCAATAATTTTTTAGCATTAGGTAATTTTACAATTTGATTTATAAATTCTAAAATTCAGTTTATCTTCTTAAAAGAAGCTTTCTTTCTAAATTTTATATTCCAAAAAGAATAACTTCTATAATCTTTCGAATGTCCAAATTTAGAAGCTACAAAATCTTTCTAAACCAGAAGCTTTATCTTCTGCAAAAGAATTTCTTTTAAACCCAAGTCACGTCTCAAAAATATCATCTATAATCCCTTCCAGAATTTGTAACTCAGTACCATTGTATTGCAGTGTAAAGCGATCGAAATATATGAGCGGGAAATTACCTCGAAAAATAATCCTCTCTCTCTCGGTACAATCGAAAAGTAAACATCAGGTAAACTGAGTTGCCCATCATAAAGCCGTGCAGAAAGTGGAGAGCGGATATTCTCTGTATCATTAATCTGTGAACTCCTCTATCATCAAGCATCTGAGATGGGAGCTTCTGTTAGGGGGGGGGGGAGGGTTTCTCGCTGGGTCACGCGAGATTTCGCGAGAGAACAAATCTCAACGCCATTAGTTTAGTTCGTGGGTCCACTGGGAGATCTTATATCTCCGGCAGGAATTAAATGTCGTCTAATATTCTTCTCGGAGAGCGATTGTTAAGTTCGAATTTCTACGGAACGGGAGGAAATGGATTCTGGAATTCTGGATTGTAACTGGATCGTGGGCTGGTTTGGGGGCGAATGAGAAATTCGGTTGCACAGTAGTGGTACAACTTGGATATTTAAAAAAAAAAATTGAATCGCTAAAGTTTGCATCGAGTTTAAAATGTATCTGGTCTTAGAATTATTTCGGATTTAAAAATCATTTAATTGAAAAGTATTGTTAAATGGACATATGACTTTGTCTTCCATTCGCAATCCACTGAGGACTTAATTTTAAATTTAATAGTGTAAAATGACAATATATATTTGTGATAAAGAGGAATTTACACATAACAATCAAATAATTAATGAATTAGGTGGATTTATTGATTATAATTATAATATTAATATCTGGAAAATCAGGCTTTGCTCAGCACTTTTTTAAAATCACGTGAGAACATGTTGTTTTGGATTAAGGTTTTTGAAGCCTCAAAATATATAGACAACAAATTGGAGATTTATCGATTTTTAGGATTCGATTTTTCGCTTTTAGGGTTATTAGAAAATATTTCAGAAGGTTGCAGTAACACAGTAAGGTAAATATTGCAGTAATGCAGAAGAGAATCACATTTGGCAATTTATCGCCAAAAAGTAATTTAAAATTAGAAATTTAATTTTTTATTCAGAAATTCAATGGCAACGTTTATATTTGTTGTTGTTAAAATGTTTTTATCATATGAGAAAATGATGATGTGTTGGTTTAAGGTCTTTAATGTCACAAAACGAAAGGGCAGAAAATTGGTAATTAATAGCTTTTAAGGCATCAACTTTCGGCTTTTAGGGTTGTAAGAAAATAATAAGAATGGTTGTCCCATTTGCTATTTATTGCCAACTAGAAGTTACAACTTGTTATGAATGTCCCTCATGTAACCGATTCTCGATACATCGACGCATACGTATTCTGTAATCACATGACGATTTCAAACCTGCATAAATTGGTTGATGTCTTAGAAATGTAATAAAAATAACAATATTATCACGCGATATCATGAATTTTGAGATAGCAGATTTCACTTTTCAATTATATTTTTGATAAAAATATTGAAAACTTTTTGAGAACTTGTTGAAGAATATTCTCTTACTACAACGTTATGACATTTTTTTGTTAAATTATTTATACCATTTGAGAACATGAAGTTGTATTGCTTTAATGTTTTTGATATCACAAAATGCACGGAGAGAAAATTGACGATTTATCACTTTTGAGGCATCAATCTTTCACTTACAGGATTATTAGAAAATGCTAAAGAAAGTTGTCCCATTTTGCGACTTATCACCAAACAGCGTGTATGTCCGAGATGTACCCGATTTTTCTGTTTAGTCAATAAGGAAAAGGATCGTAAGAATTTGCTGTCCAAGAAAGCATTGAGATATGCATATGCGACCGGTCGGTTCGTCAATATTAATGTCGACTAAAGGGTTAAATCCTTTTTTATATAACTTGGTTTCATAATATGTATTTCAGCATAATATTTTTAAGCTTCAAATTTCGATAGTCATATAATTCACTTATACTTTTATAGAGGCCTAAAGCTGCCCTGATCTTTGAAGTCCGCATCTCTCTCTGATTTTCTATCAGTGCAAGTAAAATTCACTTTTAAATTAAATTGAAAATGATGAAACTTCAATTAATATAAAGAACTCTTTACTCAATCCAAGCATGTCTTTAAATAAAACTAAGAGCTGAAAGCAGAATAGTCCGACTTTGAAGTTTTATGTTCAATACAGAAATTGAAACATTATAAGTTTTTTTTAATAATTTATAAGATCTCAAGGAATTATTCAGCAAAAATTTCACAGGTTAATTGAAACCTTTAGTTTTTAATTTTATTTTTAGATGTATATAAATGCTCTCAATAATATTTTTTAGATTCATAAATATATTTCAAAAAATTAGGGTTTAAATTCATTTGGTCTTATAGATTCATATTTGTAAAATATTCTTCATATTTCAACTTCTAAATAAATAAATAAGCATTTCTATCTTCTTCAAATCTGGCTGATTTATTCAGTTCTGAATATTGCAAGTTTAGAACAATCATCATTATCATAATCTAGATCAATTATTTTAGAGTAACTCTGATTGGCTTCTTTGATATCTTGATAATATGATCTAAAATCACCAGTTTATATCGAATAGTTATATTGAAATTTTAATGGATCGATGAGCTTTGATGATTGATTTAGTTGATTGGGATGCCACTTTTTTTTATTTAAGGTCTTATTGTGTCAAGAATATTTTGTTAAATAGGATTCACAGAGCAGATGATGTATGTAAAAATTTAATTCATTAGCATTTTTCCCTAAATCTCTAATTATATATTTCACTTGGACCAATTTCTAAGAGATTTATGTATCTCCCCAAAAATTAAGAAATAAGATATTGGGCTCCGATTACAGAAGATGCCTTGTAAATGTTAAGCCATATTTGCCTTAAATAAAATTGTTTAATTGGATTAGTAATATATGTATAGTAAAATATCATAGAAAACGTTTCCATCCATTTTTTTCCTAAAATATAATGTTTCATATTTTTTTCATTTTATAGACACGTGCCGAAAATGACATTTTTATATGTTTAATTTGGAATGAGAGTTGATTTATTTTTCTCGTTAGGGAACGTAGATATTGTTTTGCTAGAAAGTTTTGATGCCTCCGAAATATGAGGAATATGGCTTATTTTTAAATTAATTAAAATTTTAATTAAAAATTCAAAAAAAGAGCTCCGAGGTTCATATTCCCGGCATCCAAGGTATACATATACCAAATTTTGTAGCTGTAGGTTGAACGGTCTGGCCTGTACAGCGCCAATGCACACACACACACACACACACATCATGCTTTATTATAAATAAAGATTAAAAATGATTTGGTTATAACAAAATAATTTTATATTGAATTTAAACCCAAAAGAAAATCATTCCCTTTAAGTCGATTTTTTTTATCCTTATCATTTTTTAATTCATTAAATGCAGAGTTTTCTACTATATTTTTTTACAATTTTTACAATTATTATTATGAAAAATATTGATATGGAAACACTATATGATTCGCATCTAAATATTTTTCCAATAAACAGGATTTTACGAAAAGAAAAGCATAGCTAATATTGGTTTACTGAATAACACGCTAACATGATAATTATAGCATTTAAAAAATATGGAAAAATGTACTCATATATTTATGTGTGATAAAGTAAATGATGAACTAAATAATGACTATAAATATATTTGAAAAATTATCTGGAAAAATAGTCTTTCGAAAAAATAATAATTTTGAATTCCTATTTAAAACTTGAATTACAAAGAATAGGATACTGTATTTAAATTTTTAAAAATAATTCGAATCTTTTTATTTTAAAATATTTTACTGTAATCAATATTTCATTTTCAAATAATTCATCAACATTATAGTATTTTTGAAATCTAAAGCGTTTTAAGTTAATATAATCATAATAATCAGAAAAGGAATGACAAACTTAATGACATGATGGTAGTTACAGAAAAGAAATGTAATATTGTTTATTTAAATTAGAACTTTAATGTCATGCATACCTAAAATAATATGTAATACATAACCTTGAATTATTAAAACTGTAAAGCAATTTAAACTAAAAAAATATGGAGAATTAAAATTCTAGTTTTATTTGCATTTAGTATGCAAAAAACTAGAAAGATACAAGAAACTGACATCTTAAACAGTTTAAGCAGCTTCAATTTTTATTTAAATTATTACTGCTGAATGCTTTGAAATATGTAAAAGTTTATTATATGAGTATGGATATTGAAATATTGAATTCCAAACGAAGTTCAAACTAAATAGCTTTTACAACAGTTTATAAAATATATAGAGTTGCAGTTGAATTAATATGGAATTTAGAGATTAAATTTTATCAGAGATACGAAAGGCAGTTATTTTGTAGTCAAGGTATTTTTTTTTCAATTTCAGTTAAAATGTTTCATTTGAATATAAATATTGAATATAATACTTTTCAGTTTCAAAGATTCCAATAGAAAAATTGATTAAAAGCAGTAATTTTGAATATAAACTTTTGTGCTAATTTAGAATAAATTTTAATTCTCCAGCATTCAAAGATTTCCACGTGATTTTAAATACTAATGAATTGTAAACTCAGATTAAATTAAATAATTTTCGAAAATTAGTTTGTAGTACAATGCAACATAATTTTCTAAGCAAATTCAACTTACCCATTGTAAATTTTTGCGGCAATGCAATAATTCAAATTTGTAATAAAAATAATAATAAAAAAATGTCTCATTTAGTTTGAATTCAAGGGAATATATAATCAATCATTCTCTTTTCAAATAATTAAATAATTTAAATTTGTATTAATGATTTTAATTGTTATGTATTTATTAAATTATTTAAACTTTGATTACATGCTTGTGGCGCCATCTTAAGTTGATATACAGAATTAATTTCTTAAATATTAAAAAAAATTAAAAATAACGTTTTTAAATTAAATAATACTTTAATAATAAAAGATGTATTTTAAAAATAAAGTTAAATTAAATTTGTTCTCTATTGATTCAGTAATATATGTTTATAAATTTATTTTGAATATAATCTATATGATAATTACTTATATCGATTTCGATGATACATACTATGAGAAAATAAAGCATATGAATTTCAAATAGATCACAACTGTATAACAATAGAGTTTTCTTCCCTTAATAATAATAATAATAATAAAATTCTAAAGTTTTTATTCGTAGAAAAAACATGAATAAAACTGACCTTTCCGCAATTGGTGCTTTAGTGTTTTTTTTCCTTTGCATTTCCATCTTTAACCCTTTCAGTCCTAAATCGGCCCAATCCAGCCGTAAAACATTTTACACAAATAGGCCTCTTTTGGGTAACTACTTTTTCAGAAGAAGGATTTTTGATGTAAAGGGATTAATCTAATGATAACTTCTTCTAATTTCTGAATTTCAGTTTCCTGGGAGAGGTGTAACCTGTTTTCCCCATGATCTAATTGCCCCATTTCGGGAATGATAGCTCTTCTTCTGTGTTCTTTCTGTGAGGTATATGAATAGACCCCCCCCCCTTGTAAAAAGGAGTTGTGCACGCGAATGTGATGAATGAAGTAGCTGTCGTAAACTTAGTCCCAGTTGGCGCTACTGAAAAAACAAGAGATGCCCAATAGGCTTAAATTGCTGCCTAATGGGATAGAGGACTTTTAAAGTTTCATAAGTAACAACAACAAATTCTGAATTCCTTGACTAAAATGAACACTTTTATCTCCAACATTTCATTAAAAGAAACTCCTACATGCCCGAGTTGGACTGGTGTTGCAGTTAGAGATTTAAATGTTCTTCAAAAAAAGAATGAATATTATATGTTTTAGTATGCTGCTAAAAATATTTTAAATAATTTTAATAACTTTTTAGGTATAAATAATTTAAATAAAAAATTTAAGGCTACCAGAAACCTTTAAAATGAATTTTTACAATTTTTACCTCAGCAATTTTAAAGTTTACAGGCATTCAGAGTAACACTATAGGAGATGATACACAAAATTTTAAAGCATTATGTTAATTTTTTTATGAGTTGGGGATAATATAATATCTAATAGCAATAAATACCGTTAATGATAAATGCTCCAGGTGCTTTAATTTCGTTCGGAAGCGCTTCAGTTTTTGTTATTATTACTTTATCTAACCCTTTTGAAACAAAAGTTGGGATTAATCTTGAAGTTTGAGTACGAAATGTCAAAATGAATCAATATAATAACTCAAAACTACTAATTTTTTGAAATAGTTTAAGTAGTTTTGAGTTATTGCATTGGTTAATTTTGATATTTCGCAATCATACTTCACGATTAATCCAAATTTTTTTTCAAAAGGGCTAGAGTAAGTAAATAATAAAAATTGGAGCACTCTCGAGCAAATTTAGAGTGCCTGGAACATTTTACATTAACGCTTTTTATCGTTAATATTATATTATACTAGCTCTTACCTGCGACTTTGTACGCGTGGAAATTTTGATGCGTATATGTGAGAACTGACAGTCTAAAATGTTATCGAAACCGTATGCATGCACACATTTTCAATGTCAATTGGAGCAACGCAAAGACGTGAATTTTAAGCACCAGTTGGGTTTAACGCAATGCAGATTAGAAAATTTTAGTTTCAATTAACCTGCTTTATTTTCATTCAAAAGCACTTCTGAAGGAATCAAAAGATCTATTAATTAACACTGTTTAATTTTAAAATTATCATACACTACGAAAATTAACGGAATCGTTTGAAATAACCGTTACTTCTAACATCATTAGCGAGGGGGGGAATGTTATGTTGTTAAAACCATAAGGGTACTTTTCCGTTTGTCGAGCGCAAATGAACAATCGCCAAAGAAATTTAAGAAAATTTGGCGGGATTCTAAATTATTTACTAACGGAAACATACCACTTTAAGCATATATAAAAAATATATAGCTAACACAAATACAATTTAATCACATAAACACACAGTAGAACAGTTTTAATAGATAGTCATTTTCACCAAAAAATAGTTTGCCACCAAATTTGACATTTTCAATCTCAAATGACATTTTTCAATCTCACGGTTTCGATGTCCGTTGCAGCAAATTAACGGAAAATAGAAAAAAAATATCAATAAATACAGTAATATGGAATGCACTAAAAATTTTAATCGAAAATGATGAAAATAGGCAAAAGAAATAAGTACAGAAAGAAAAAAAATCTAGAGAAATAAATAGGGAATAACGAATTATATTAACAAAAGAACAGCATGAGAAAAAAATTTAATAAACATTCCTTTAGAATAGTAAGATAATATTAAAAGAACACCGGAAATAGAAAAATAAAAACAAACGATTCAAAAAGTTCAGGCAGATGATTTCATTTTTTTTGGATGGAAAAGTTAGTTTTTAGTTAATAAAAAATTTACCACACAATAAACCGGAATAAAAATTAGCCCATGTTCTTCTGTAGACTATTATCTATCTATGTGCTAAATTTCATTCAATTTCCTTCAGCCGTTCTGGCGTGCTTGAACCCCATCATCCATCCACCCAAACTTTCACATTTATAATAGTGGTATAGATTAACCCCAATAACTCATAACTAAATTAATAGAATGCTTTAAATTTCTATTTGTCCTCTCCTATAGTGTTACTCTTAATGCCTGTAAAATTTCAAATTGCTGAGGTGAAAATTACAAAAAGTCATTTTAAAGGTCCCTGGACGCCTTAAAAAACTCCTTGTTTAAGAAAATAACAGAATAATAGTAAACATAAATACATATAGCAATACCGCTAACCTTAAAAATGAGTTCATTCTAAAAATGAACTGCAGTAAAATGTCACGTCTCCACCCCAAATAGTAAAACACTCCTGAAAAAACCAAAAATACTCGAAAAAGTGACAGTTGCTAACACCCACGAATAGAAACAATAGTTGCAACAAATTAAGAAAAGAAATAGCGGCAATAGTTTCACAATATGTGGTCCTCCAGGGGTAGGTGGGGGAGAAACAAAGTGGCCGAGGCCCTTGTTCCTGAGGAAGTGGCCATTTGTAATCATCAACCCTCATGGAGTCCAATGATAACCGGAGTGGACTTCCCGACGTAACATTATTGGAGGATCATTTGTTTTCATTTAGCTCAGGCTACGTGTTAATGGAGGCGATCTATACGGCCAGCTGGAAAAATCTGCAGCAGAGAGAACGTTTAAAATTCGATTTGGAAAACAGTGGTTTTCATGGATTTAATTCGATCCAAAGTTTTTGGAAGCTTTATCGAGGAAAATGGAAACTATTTTCTAATTATTGAGGACTTCATATAGTATAATTATATTATGTTTGTAAGGATAGAATATGTGATTAAATTTGTATCTACTTAATCCAACATTTCAGACTTTTAGCATTTCAGAAAATAACGCCTTTATTAAGCGTAACTGGAAGTGTTTTCTTGCCTTCTAGGAAGTAGATTAACTAGCCTTCTTTGGCGACTATTTATTAGGCCATCTGATTAATGGTATAAATTTAGGCATGCTAATAACTTTTGATGACTTACATTTAGACACTAATGCCAGATTTAGATTTTATAAGGCCCTAAATAATTTTAATAATCGAACGCTTAAAAAGGTGCAAAAACTGGGGGCTCTAAGTTATATATAGCATACCTTAAATGTTTACCATCTCAGAAATGAATTTAACTTAACGCCTGTATTAAGCCTAACTTGCAGCCTTTTATTAAGCCACCTAAATTAACTAGCTGCCTTTGGCGATTATTTTTTAGCTTATATTATAGATAGTATGAATTTAGACATTCGAGGGAACTTTCATGACCTACATTTAGACACCAATAAAGATATAGATTTTATGAGAACCTAAATAATTTTAGATCCCTTAATAAGATGTTAAAACTGGGGGCTCTAAATTATATCGACCACATCTCATATGCAAATCAGATTCTGTTTGACATACCAAATGAAATAACTCATAAACTTTAATTGAACAATAAAAGAAAATTATAATTGGTTCATCAAAGCTTAATTACTTAGAGAAATAAATAGTCAAATGAAATTGGCAAAATCGGTCTAGTTGCTGATACAGGGGTGTGTTGTAAGAATATATTTTAGCATAGTTCTCGAAGATGGAGAATAGTGAAATTTTCTGACCTTTAATGACGTACTAGGGGTCATGAGTATTCACTTGAGACATTTTTTTCCAAATTCGAAAGGTTTTTTTTTTACCATTGATGACATATCTAGGGGTCATGGGTATTCATAATAGACATATTTTTTTCAAATTGGAAGGTTTCTTTTTGACCATTGACGGCATATCTAGGGGTCATGAGTATCATATTAAACATACTTTTTGAAATTGGCAGGTTTCTTTCTGACCATTTTTTAAGTATCTAGGGGTCATGGGTATTCACATGAAACGAAAATTTTAAAATTGTCAGATCTGGTGTGTTTGAAGACACTGTTTCTATCTTTTCCCATTAATAATTTATAGTAAAATGACTATCGTTAATAATTTTTTTAAAAAGAATTTTCTCTTATGTTTCTTTCTTTAATGAAAGAATATATATAGACATGAAGACTAATTTTTCAATGCTTCATAGGGTTTAGTTCAAGAAATATACAAACAAATAAATTCATTATAAAAAAATAAGTATTCATTATTAAAGTAAAATAAAAGTTTAAATTACAAACCTGTTTAGATACTTACGTATTATACCGTCCAACTTTATCACCAAATTTGAAGTGGTTGCCAATGAGTTGCAAAACTGCCAATTATGGGAATCCGACAACGTTGTAATCTGCTGATCTTTATCGTCAAATTTAAATCCGTCGCCAATGAGTTACTAAACTGTTGGCGATCGTTGGCGAAGGCGGTATAATACGTAATTATCTGCGATTACAGAAGACTAAGTAATAATTTACCTTTTCTTTGTCTAATGAATAGAAAGTTGTAAAAATTATTTAATTTTAAATGTTCCAATTTAATAAAAAATCCAATGGGATACAAAATTCGAAAAAAAATTATTACCGACGAAATTTTCGGAATTTTATGATACTTAAAGTTTAATTCATTTTAAATATTAAATATCCGTTTTAAATTAAAGCAAATCTTAAAGCGATTATAGAAAACTAGATAATACTTTATCCCTCATCTTTAATAGCAAATATTAAAAAAAATTATACTGAAAAATTTGTGGTAAAATTTTAAGTAGAAAAATTATTTGAAAAGTTCCTGTATTTCTAAATAAATTCTTTCTGAACAAATAAATACCATATCTATATTAAAGATAATATTTTAAAAGTGATTATAAAAAAATTAGATAATATTTTGTCACTTATCTTGAACACTGAATAAAAGATTATAAAACTCATTTAATTATGAAAGTTCCATTATTATCAAAATTCCAAACTTAGAAACGAAATAAAAATTTGAAAAAATTCTTTACACACGATATTTTAAAAATCTTTAGAACTTACAAAAGAATTCATTCGAAAGTAAATAAATATCCGACCTAAATTAAAGTTGAACTTTTAAATGTTTTTTCAGAAAACTAGATATAATTTTAAATCTCATTTTGGCTAATGAATAAAAGATTGTTAGGTTTTTTGAATAGTAAATTTTCCATGTTTTTTTTTCAAATTTGAAATTTTGAAACTAAAGCAAAGCTTTAAAGAATTCTTTGCAGACGATATTTTTGAATTTATTTGCCTTTACAAATAAATTTATTCTAAAAAAATTAATTTTAAATTATTTACAGAAAACCAGATAATATTTTCCCCCTTAATTTACTTAATGTATAGAACGGCGTAAACTTATTTAATAGTAAATGCTCCATTCTTATTAAAAAGGAACATTTTGAATAGAAATATTTGTTCGTAGACGATATTATTGGAGTTTTATTGCATTGCAAATAAATTCAATTTAAAATAATAAATACCATATATAAATTAAGATTACAATTTTAATTACTGTAATAGAAAACTATATAATATTTTAACACATATTTTTTGAAATAATCGAAGAGTATCAGGCTTATTTAATAGTAAAATTTCCGGGTTTTTTTGTAAAAATTCAAAACCTCTAATCAGAAACTGAATTCAATAGTTTCTTTGTAGACGATATTTTTGCAGTTTTTTACCCTTACAAATAAAATTAATTCTAAAATAATTAATAATATCCGATATAAATAAAAATTCTAACTATAAATTCGATTAAAGAAAATTAGATAACTTTTTATCCCTTAGTTTACTTAATAATTAGAATGGCGTAAAGCTTTTTTTATAGTAAATGTTCCATTTTTACTTTTGAATCAAAATCTAAGTTAGAAAAACTTCTTTGCAGACGAAGTTTTAGGAATTATTTCGCACTTGCAAGTGAATTCATTCTAAAATCAGGAATATCTGATCTAAATTAAAGTTAACATTTTAATTGCTATTACAGAAAGCTAGATAATATTTTATGATGTATATTATCTCATGGATCAAGCTTATTTAATGGTGAAATTTTCTTTTTTATCAAAATTCGAAGCTTCGAATCGAAATCGGAGGAAGCCAATAAAAACAAGTTGCATAAATTAAATATTTAATTAAATGTCTTAGCAAATATTAATACTGGCGAACCTAGATTCCAAACTCCGTTTGAGAGATAATGAAATCACTTGCTTAAAGGGAGAAAAAATGTAAATTTAACATTTTAAACTGACTTTCAATATAAGAAGCGTCACTCATTTTTTGAATTTCAAGATAGATATGACGAGCGTTTTGTGCTTTTATCCCGGCTTTAAAAGGTTCTCCAAAAGCTTCGAATCGCAGCTCTGACGGCTTTTAGAGAAAGATCGATTGAAATATTCTTTCTTCCGATATTTTTCACTTATATATCGATATTATCTGCGATTAAATTCTAAGAGCTGAAAAGCTATCGATTTGGATTTAGGGAGGAGGGAGGAGGGGTGGGGCTGGGGAGAAACGTTCGTGAATTCTCAAATTGAACTTTTGAAATCGTTTCGTTAGAAGGTTTTGAAAAGATTACTTTATTTTTGCCATCTTTAATCAACTTAAATTAGCTTAAACGATAATCCATTGATGAGATATTTTATTGCTGCCATGGGGAAGTATTGGCAAATGATTCGAACGATTCCAGAAGCTAATTGCTCTAATTGAATGGGTGATTGAAAGTGGATTGCGTTCCGAGATTTCTCTGAATGCTTTCGAATGTTTCTATATATATAATTGATTTTTCAAGCATCGAAAAGTCAATGGAATTGTTAATAGTTTAAAATAAATCAAAAAAATTTGATAAGTAGGCTTAACGAAGGTTTATTTCATGAGTAATTCGAGAATTTATAACAATATTTCAAAATTATTTAGAATTCAGATGTTAAATAATAGAATTATTAGATTTGATCAATTTCATTAGGCTTTGAATATACGTTGGATTAGAAAATGTACATACACTGTTCCGATGGTTATTTACCAGCTGCGTTCCCTACAAGAACATAAATATTGTACAATATTATTTGTCAAACAATACTGTACAATATTGCGGGATATTGAAATTGAATATTGCGGATATTGCGGGATATTGTTTAATATCATAAAATATCGAACAATATTGTGCAACAAGCTGTAGTACCGGAGTTGGAAGGTCGGTTGACTCTTCGGAGATATTAGTCATAATTAAAATCAATTAAATAATTTAGATATAATTTCCGGTCCATGATTCCGTCCATATTATCAGATATAGAAGCCTTGTTGATTTAATAGTCTTGTATGTGCTTTTTTGATTCGTTATACGATATTTTTTAAGTTATTTTAATAGCACTATTAAAAGTCTATTCTTCATCTATTTCTTACTTTTTAAGAAACATTAATTGGACGCTGTTGTTGTTTTTGTAAACTACACAGATATTAAACAAAATCCTATTTTTTTTAGTTTTCAACAATGCAAGCAATTCATACGATTAAGTATTTCATGAAATTGTGGTGGTAGTTTCATAAGCCAAGTAACAATCCCTGGATACATGTGATTACCTTTGACTAGTGGTCATGTTACATGGCTACAAACCCTAACATTGCGAGTTCGATCCTACCATTCATCAACGATGGTGTCCGTGACCTAGAATAAGCAACTTTCGACAGCTGTTGTGATACCTACCGGCAGCAAAAGTCATCAGATGCATCAAATACAACACCACCACCATTTTCTTACTCTGACTCACTGGTGGGATATTGTGTGGTTGTAGCTTCATAAGCCAAATAACAACCCACGGACACGAGTGATCACTTTTGTCTAGTGGTCATTTTATACGTCTAAAAACCCTAAAATTGCGAGTTCGATCTTACACATCATCCACCACAAAATAATGAAAACTATTTAAATTTCAGGGTAACAACATAGTATATTTTTGAAAGCTAAGCAACAGGATATTCCAAAAATACTTCAAAAATTCAACAATAACTCGTACGTTTATTAAACTACCATCATTAAAAAGACATTTTTTTAGTATTTTCAAAAAAATATGAAGGGAAAAAAACTAAATGTTCCACTTAATTTTCAATTAATGAAATTTTAAAAACCGAAATTGTTTTGAAATATATATTTCAATCCACCGATGTATAAAAGAATGCACACATTTATCTTTATTATTATTAGAGAATAAGTACAGTGTCACATTTTAGCATTGTAAAAATACAGTGTCACATTTTTTTTTTACATTGTAATCATACAGTGTAACATTTTAGCATCATAAACATACATTGTAACATTTTAGCATTGTAAACATATATTGTGACA